>CM028692.1:2153572-2239969 GCA_016771965.1 Brassica carinata
TTTAACTTTGCTGGAGCAAATGCATTCAGTGCCGGAGCTTAAGGTCAAATATAACCACCAAACTCAAAAAGTTCTAATGATGTTGTGTTGTAAAACTGTAATGCAAAACTCAAGTTTATAAATGTTGTCGTCTCATTATCTTGTTTTCTATGCATGAATGTGACTGTTGTGCGTCAGTGTGTGTTTGTGTTTACGAAATCTCTATTTAATTAAAACATCGATGTTTTCTGCTCCATTAAATATAGTTTCTAAAAGGACGTGCGTTATAATTAACCACAATTTACTTTTAAATGCAAAGATATCAAGACTAGGAAGATCCAGCACCACACAATGAAAGATTTGTTCAAAGAAAGATTTGTTTTTGGCTAGATTTGTATGAGGGAAATTCTATAGTTTAAGTTATTAGAGATAAAGTATTCCGTATCGAAAAGTTAGAAAAGATCTAACTAATATATACAATAAATAGATCGATATTATATTGATTATCAATTGATTTTATTTTAGAAACTCATCGAACTTAACATACTGTTAGAGTTCGGTCAATATAATCCAATCTAATTCTTATCAATCTGGTTTAAAGATGGTCTATTGATCCTTAATTGAACTATTCCAAATTTTCGTTCATATAACCACCATTTCGCATGTAAGTATTAGAAATAAAAAATTTTATATTAAAATTTGGAAGAGATTTAATTAATATATAAAATAAATAAATCATTTCGCTTATTAATAATTGGTTTTAGGTTAAAAATTCAATTAACTTTACATAAGTAAAAAAATCACAGATTCATCCAAATATTATAAATACTTAAAATTACAAATTTACTTGGTTAAATATGATCTGATTGGAAATGTTGAGTGTAGGTGGAAGGTATGAACAATTGATTTGAGTATAAAATAGAGGCTGACTCTGCTTTCCACTTCTGACCAAGAATCTCATTCTTCTCATCTATTACACCAACCCCTTTGCTACTCCATATATATAATTAAATAAAATGGTGTCGTTTGGATACAAAATTAAGTTATCATATTACTGGAAAATATATTGTTGCGTACTTCTAGCATAAGCTTAAGAAAATGATTTAAGTATTTACTTTGACGTTCTAAGAAAATATTTACCATGCTTAGTAGTTTGAAAGCTATTTTAAGAAATAAAATACTTAGTATTCAACTTCTGTGAACTTAGTAAAATTATATTATCATCCCATCATTGTAGAAAAGTTATCTTTGTAAAACTAAAGGAAAAACAAATATAAATGAACTAGAAAAGACCTCTGATTTTATTTTATTTTCTGAGTTTTGAAAGTATATGTGTAACTAAAAAAAAAAAGAAACTATATATATATATATATGTATTTGAAAGCCAAGTTACAAAAGAAAAACTATATATATGTATATATGTGTGTGTGTAATTTTTTTTTTTGAACACATGTGTGTGTGTAACTATTAGACCTTCGACAAAGAAACCAAATATAAATAAATTTTATTTATGCTGTATCAAAAATATTTGTTGTCCCAATCAAATCACTAGAGAATAAAACGAAAGACAGTCCAAAATAATTAAGTTTCTGACCATATTCAGCAAACCTATCGTTCAAATCACGAACAATAGTATGTTTTTTTTTAATCAGTACATTTCATTAGCAAAACAAGCATATCCAAAAAAGATACGGACCTGAAAACACTAAGCAGAAGAACATAAAGAGAACCCGTGAGATTAAGCCCAAACATAAAAAGCAAACTAAACAACCCGATTAAAATTTCAGAAACAAACACAAACAGCATCAAACTAGAGAACCATCATCTTTTAGTCAAAACAACAGACTATCGCAGCAGAAGTTGCAGAGGTTAGACAAAGAGGAATCTCAGCAGAAGTGGAAAAAACAGAACAGTAGTATGGATATCTACTTTCCTTTTTCTAATTTTGTTAAAAAGTGAAAATATATTGTCTTTTCAAGAAATATGTACAAAATACTATTAAACAACTTGTTTTATTTTCATGCGTGTCTCCTTTTCTGGCGCGAATTTTCAGCTAGTCTAGCTCCAAAATACTACTAAGGTTCTCGACACATAAAATTATGCAACTTAATTATATAATGCAATCATAATAAAATGAAAAATATCTCACCACGTACGAATAACGATAAAGTATAGTGATATGACTGACTGCATGATAACATATGACTCATATTTTAATTTCGTATTAACTGCCTATATAATTTTAATGTTGGATAACCATTTAGAAATTATCAGGATTCGCCTTCAAAGTTGGTCATTTAAGCGAGCAACATCTATCTATCTATCTATACTAATAAAGTAGGCTTTTTTATCTCCTTGGAGGAAAAAATGTCATGTGGCATTTTCTTTTTAATAATTAAAATATTTTTTCAATTTAAATTTAATGAATTTTGGTATTAATTGTGAAATAAATTGGAGGTTTTAAACATTCCTTCATACAGGTCCAAACGTTTATAAGAGTATTTTGAATCTGATCCAGACCCGTAGGTAAACCGATAAATCCGGTGACCCAATATAAATCGGATTTGGATTTTGTGAAAAATCCATAAAACACACAAAAAATCACTAAAACCTGATACATGTTGCAACACTGGTTGAACCAATATATAATTTTTATTTTTTATTATTTTTAGTTCAAGTTATGTTTTAAAATTATTTTTTTATATTCTAAACTTCTAATTAAAAATTTAAAATTTTCATTCTTATTGTCGTCTTCCTCTTCTTCTACACTATAATTTACGTTTGCAAGAAAGGTGAGTCATGATTGTGCTTGAGCCGCACGTCCGTAAAACAGACTAAATCATGATGAGACTTATTATTTCTCTACACTACAATTTACGTTTGCAAGAAAGGTGAGTAAATTATTATTAATATTTTTTATTTAACTTAGTTTATAACAAATCGTTACATTTTTAATTTACAGATCAAAAAGAATAAAATCATATGATCATGTGAATTACAAAACAGAGTTTTGGATTGTTGAAGAAGAAAAACCTGGCGAGCTTGATTATAATAAATTAGAGAATGCTCTTGCTGAAGAATATCCCAAAGATGATGAAATGACAAATTTAGAAAATTTTGTTGGTAAGTTTTAAAATTTAGAGAAAGCCAAAATTTAGTTGATGTGATCTGGTGTTAGTTTATTTTTGTTATTGACAATTTATTACAATGATGTTTTAATTTTGGTTTATTTTGGATTGGAAGTTTAATTTTATGTCTTGATTTTTTTAGATGTCATAAATCTTATGTTATAATTTTTTTAAATAATCTAAAATATTTCTTAATATTTTGTATATACACTTAAAATACTTAACTTTAGTTTTTATATATATATTTTTTTTCATAGCTAATATATTATTATATAATAAAACTAATTCATTTATTAATCCGCGATCCGTCCGCGGTTGATCCAATGATCCAGTGATCCGGTAAATCATCCGATTCAGTGTCCGGGTCGGGTTTCAAAACACTGGTTTATAGGATTTCTTTGTATTTGATGTTGACGATGGAGAATATAGCCTCTACAATTCTCCTTCTTTAACGCAATCGACGTAATCGTTCATATAATCAATCCAGAAATATCACTCATCCCACTATCTCCTATTGAATGCTTCTTTAGTTCCTGATTTCTCAGTTTCATTGTATATGTATAGACGGTGTGAGAGTTCGGACGATAATCCCTTTACTTTTTCCAATTCAATCATTGTCGAATTCCCAGTTTCATTGCTCGGAGTTGAAGACAAAGCGGTGTAGAGATATTCAGACTAGGCTACAACAATTTTGGCAAACCTGGAATGTTAAGAAATGAGTGAGATATTGGGGTTGATATGTTGTTGATTAATGGGAAGGTACATCGGTTTCTTATTTCAGTTTACCAGTTAATGATAGCTTACTTTTAAAGTAGTAGTTTTCTTATGCATCATTTCCTTTCTCAGGTGGTGCTTTTACATGTGTTAATCAATTTTCTCAGGTTTAACATCTTCAAACATTTCTTGAAATAAAGCTCAGTCTATGACATGAGTATTTAAGATTCTAACTAAATTAACTTTTTTACGACTATCGATTTTTATTCTATTTTTATTAATCGATTAGTAACAACTACTTATGCTATTCTACTTTGAACTAAACAACTTCAAACAAAATAATATACTACGGTCGCAAACCACTATCAAAAAGATCAGAAAATATCATTTTTTTACATATTTTCATTTTACATATTTTAACATATTTTCTTTACTAAGACTATATAATAAATTATAAATTTAAGTAAGAATACAACATACGAGGTGGTTTATCAAGAATAAATTATAAATTTAAGTAAGAATAAATTATAAATTTAAGTAATATCACTAGTAAATAAATAAAGATGTTTACTAATTCATTCTGTAGAATAGCTAAAAGATTTATCATGAAAGTTGACTTATTAATATACTTCGAGTTCTTTTTTCTTAAAATGGTCACTATATAGTAGGTAAAACAAAATTATTGTGAATGTTTCAAGTGACAGAATACATATTGTTCCACAAAACTCGGAAATTAGACAAGGTTTTAGATTAAACTAGCCGATTATCTAAAACAATAACTAAACGTAATCAAGCAAATGATTTATATCATTCACTGATTCACATAAAAGAAGTCGAATCCATTGAATTAGCTATCTTCTATTTAGATGAATCTTGATCATCAGTTGTGATATGGCATTGCAATTTGCTAGTCCTGTTTCGGATAGAGAAAATAAAGTTGTTGTTTTCCTCTCGCAACTTTGTGGCTTTATTTCTTTTGCCAACCTTTAGTTATTTTGTCACTTTCGATCTGGTCGCCTCGATGGGATCTACATGCCTTACAGTGATGAATACCAATCCCAAAAACGTTCCATATTCTTACGTCATACATGCATTAATATATACTATACAGTAGTACACTATTTGGCACATATATAATATAGGTGTGTGTTTATCCACTATTTGATGACTAAGATTTGCGATTATGCTGATAACATCGAAACAACATGGAGAAAAATAAAATATAGATTTAGAGTGAAATGACGATTTGTTAGATCTTTTCCACGGCAAAAGTATAGGACCAATTTTAAAGAATTGTTATATTAACTTTTAAATATAGCAGTCGTGAATTTTTTTTATGCATTAATTTTTATAAAACTATTTTTCATGTATGTCCAAGTATGAACACACTACCCGCACCGAAAGAAACCTTCTTTTTCTTGTAGCTGTTGCATGTATTAGTGTATTACTATACCAAGCGACATATGCACACAGGGCCTGCATGAGTATTATAACATCATGGAGAACATTGAAACAATTAAATAAGTACGAGAATCATCGAGAAACTTTGCGACCTAAGGCTAATCCTAATCATGAGCATATTAAATTGTATGCAAACGATTTGTTTAATTGTAGACTTTGTTTAATTGTAAACTTTAGTTTAAATAAGCACAACACTTATCAAGAAAAAAGAATGTTCCTTCAAAAGTAGGCTTAAAACTTAAAAGCATATTGCGTAACAAAGCACGTTCTTGGTTTTTATTTTTTCATTTCTTTTCCTGCTTATCATCATATCCTTTTCACGAAGCATGCGTCATTAGTTAAACTTTATTTACCAATAAAATGCATTTTTCCTTATTTTCTTTTTAGTTTTCTATTTTTTTTTCTTTGAAACTTCAGTTTTCTATTTTCATGACAATATAAATAAACTATAGATAAAACACCGAATGTAGAATAAATAAAAAAGAATTAATCATTACTATTGAAGAAACAATAGTAGAGGGAGAAGACAAGATCGATTGAACGAGACCGAATCCGGTTGTTCCTAACCCGACCCTTTTACAACCTCCTAAGCTCGAATTAGCCTCTGTCTTTTCCATTTTTATGACAATATCACAGAGTAGACTAAGGTTTTTAGTTCGTTTAGATCATTGTTCAATCAAAATTTGAACTTTTGATTACGTTTTCTATCCGACGGAGCTTGAGTTTGCTTCTTCTGGAGGAAAACTTTTTAAATTAACTCTCTTCTATCTATTTAAAGCTGAATGGGTTAAATCAAATAATGGGCCTTTCTATTCTAAAGCCCATTTATACTTGGGATGCCACCAACCAATAATGTTTGTCCCGCAAACATTTTATTTCAAAATATTTTGGTTTATTATATTGGCCCGGTTTGGGTGTACATGTAAATTAATTTGGTTACAGAAAAAAAGAAAAAGAAAACAGTTTCTACCTCCTATTTTTTATGAAGAAAATGAATCTTTTTATATAGAAGGATCAGAAAAAAATTGGGTCCGGATCTCTTGCGGGAATTATTTTGAAGATCCAAAACCAAAAAGAATGGTATTTGCTAGCAACAACATAATGGAGGCAGTCAATCAATATAGATTGATCCGAAATCTGATTCAAATCCAATTCCAATATAGTCCCTATAGGTACATAAGAAATGTATTGAATCGATTTTGTGCTAGAAGAAAACAATGTAAATTGATTGGTTACCCAAATACTTTGGAGTGCTTTCATGTTGTTATCGAAGATTCAAATCCTAAAAAATATAGTCTACTATTACTTCTGCTGATTAGTGGAGATAAACTTACATATATAAAATTATCACAATGGTGTAACTAAAATCATATAATCTGGATTCTTATATGGCAATGAATATAATAATTATCATTATTGAATGGAATAGTAAAAAATTAGTATTAAAAATCCTACTATACTAAAAGTTGGATATACTCAAAGGAGAACCTGTCCACGTCAGATAAAAAAATCAGCCAATGAAAGTGTTTTAATCTGCCACGTCATTCAGAGAATTGGGCCAGCGACATTAGCTTTGGCACATATTATCTGGGGTTATACTGGTTATGGACCACATTAAAATCAGGCCCATCTATATCTATCACCAAATCGGCTGCAACTAGGGATCATCAGCTTCACCTTCGTTGCGTCTCCTCAGCTTCATATTCATCGTTCCAGTCCTAAAAATAAGGCATTGATGTAACTCTTCCTTTCCATGTAGTTAATTTGGCCTCCACCACTCCTACTCATTAAACTCCTTCCTTTACTCCTTCTTCCGCAAGATATGTTATCGTTCTAACTCCTTCTGTTTATCTCTTTATATAAATCTCTCCCCTGTTTCATTGCTCAAACACACATTCCACAACCACATCAGGCGATGGCAATGAGATCAAAAAAATTCAGGCGATGGCGATGAGATCAAAAAAAATTCAGCCGCAGGTCTCCAGTTTCTCTGTTTTTATCGACACCTCTAGCGGTGGTTTCAAGACAAATGGAATCCTCACAGCCCATCATAACTTCTAAAAGGCCAAATCTTCACGGCGTCTGATCTCCTTTAAGCCATCATTCCTCTGGTGCAGGTAATTTACAAATCACTTCTCCATCAAGCCCCATTATTGCCCAGTTTAGGAGTGATAAATATTAAACCTCTTTGTCTTCTCCCTTAACCTAACTACATAAACCGAGAGTGAGATTCAGGATCAAGAATTCATCACAACGTTATATTTTATTTAGTTCTTGAGAATGCTTTTAAAGTTAACCAGATAATTTTTTTCCCACAGGCTGAAGAACTCCAATCTGAGCACAGCTATGACGTAAAGGTGTGCACCTTTATAATTCTTCTTTATTTTTTTTTTTGATTTGTAATTCTGTTCGTGACCGTCCAATGTTGAATAATGTAGATCAACTTTAAAGAAAAATTAGTTTCGCATAACGTGTCATGGTTAACTAAGAAAGCTGATGAGCAGATAACGGATGATGATGATGATTATGAGCACAAGGTTAATTATGGGTTGATGACGAGGAGAAAGAAGATCAAAGAAAGAAGTGCATAAAGAAGGTACTACGTGATTAAACGGTTTACTCTCTGTTTATATTATAAAATTAAAATATGACATCTGATTTTGTTGGTTTCTCTGTATTTTGTTGCCATCATCAGCTGGGATGGTGGGTTTACTTGGATTTGTTTAGTCTTTCAGGGTCAGAGTATTTATTTTTGAATTGATTTGACTAAGATAATACAGAGCAATGACCTCTCTTTTAAGGATTGTCTGTGTATCTTACTTTCAATTGTTTTCCCTTCTGAAAGTTTTGTAACTTTCGATTTGTTATTCCGCTGGATTTGATGAGAAATGATTTTTGTAAGATGATTTAGTTCAATGTGCTTTCGTTTCTGCATCTTGATTTTATTGTGAGTTTGTTCGTGCTTTGCTGATTGGTTGATTTGTCCATAACAAGTTCCAGGTTTTGGCTGGACAACACTCAGAGTCTCAAATGTCCTTGACAACTTGAGTCGACAATCATGAAGCGTGTCAAGGTTCTAAGGGAGATCCAGCGAGTCATCTTCCATCTTTATGAATATGGATATAATATTTTAATTTGTCATATTTGGTGAAGTAAATATTATCTTATTCCTTTCTTGATTTGCATTGCAGAACCAACAAGATAAAGTTGAAGCAAATGTTTTCAAGGAGATGACAGCTCTTGGAGCTAAATAGCAAAAAATGAATCAACTTTTGTATACCAAGGTATGAGAATCATCTTTGATTCTGAGATTTCATGATGTACATGTGCAAAATAAAAAATAAACCTTAAAAGCTTCTAAATATTTTGTTAACCGTGGATGACTGCAGGAAGACTAATCATTCATTCTGAAATGCCTGAGGAAGTTACCAAAGGTTTACAACTTTGTAATATATCTTGCATCCAACGAGAAAATGTAAAAAAAAAAAAACCAATGCAAGACAGACATTATTATAAGTTTCTAATCCAGAAAGTTTACTCTTTGGTTTTAAATCTGACAGGATAGAGCCAGACTACCAAGAACTGTCGAATTCAAACATACCAAAAGCAGAAGAAATCTCAAGTCCAAGTAAAAAACAAAATTCCTAGCAGGAGAATCAATGGGAAATCAGTGCCCCCAGTTTACACTATACAACCAACAATGTTCTTCGGATTCGCTATTGATCCAGGAGCTCGGTTCTATCAGGATCAGGACCTTCAAAAATCTAGATTCACGTTTTCTCACGTTCTAGAAAGCGGTAAAGGCGGAGCTGTTTTTGGCTCTTCTGAAAGCTTCTCCTGTTTCTGCACACATTGTTGTGTTCGGACAAAGGAATACGGTGGTGTTAGCATGTGGACCAAGTCATTTTCCAAGAAATTGAGGTTTGCCATAATAGCTGGAGAACTTATTGGTGAACAAGTGCTTCAGTTGAGTCCATTTTTGATGAATATATGGAAATAATGGCTTCAAAATGGCCAAGTATTAGAGGTCATAATGATCGAAGACTAACAATAATCACTATTTTATAAAAGAAACTGTATTTTTGCTTTCTGAAAAATGCCAGAAAAGATAAACTGATCAGTTCATCAATATAATTTTTTTTTCTTGAAACATTGTTTGCCTACATATTACTATCTCATGTGAACATATGACATTTCACTTAAAAATTCATCTTGAAAGAAACTGAAAGACTTGATATGAATCTCTTAACTCTCGACGTCTTTTTTTTTTTTTGACTAAGGGCCTTCTTAACTCGACGTCTTTAACACTTTTAGCTTTCCCTGATTGGTGAATCCAGAAAATTAGTTCGTCGTGCATCCTTTCCTGGTTCTCATAGTTTATCATTTTTCAAAATCTGCAAACCTTTTTGCTATAGTATAAATTATGCATATACAAATTTCTTAAGGTGATTACTTACAAAAATAGAAGTACATGAGTGGGAGGCATAGTTTCTATTGACGAAAACCGATGATATAATTTAATTTTATGGATCAATTTATTAAAGAAAAAAATCTGTTTTGGGACACTAACACATTATGCATATGCTGAGAATAGTTGATAATAAGTGATACTGTGAAATAAATAAACATGTAAGCAGGAATTAGAGGTGTGTACAAGTATCTTCACATAATCAAATAATTTTACAATAAAAGAATTGAAACAAAAATCACTTAGTAAACTTTACCATGAATATATGCATCAATATAATTATCATTATGACATCCAGAGAGAAGTAACCATGTCAGAGTAAGGTTCCCTCTTCAGTTGTCTTTAAGGTACTGGAATAAGTTATTAATATATATATAATAAGACAGAGAGCCTAAACTATGGATTTTCTGTTTTACACAGTATACACTTCATTTTTAATTCTTTAAATACTTTTTTGGCCTAACTTCTTTAACTCTTTGAATTCATAATAACATCTTACGATATTACGTCTTTCTTAAAATAATTTACAAACTTTCTGTTTCGTGCAGTATTGCTTTAATATATTGATGCCTGATCATACATTTAAATATCGTATTGATGTATTTGTTAGTTGAGAACATATTTGTAAGCTATGAACTTTTAATCCTATGTACGTATGCTCTCTTTGGGGAATATTCAGGTCTTGGTAATGTGTAAAAAAAAACATAAATTTATACAATAGAACTTAAGCTTTTTAGTGTTTTATGGATATTGTTATAGGTTGCAGAAAAAGACATTTAAAAATAGAAAACAAGTAAGGGGATATAAAGATACAATAATCTTATTTGGTTTCGTTCACCATTTGGTTTTAAGATATGATTTGTTGTAGATGGTTGCCGAAAAAAGCTGTAGATGCTAACTTTCATGACATGAAGATGGTTTTATGATGGACAACTACAGTCATCAAACCATCATCGCAATTGGAATTATTTCAAATATACATTCTAAGATTACATATTGATTCTGAAACACCATATGTAAGAACTTGATTGTTAGTAAGAAAACAGAAATTAGTGATTGGCAAAGAAAACCAGTTTATAAGAAACCAGTTTTAGTCGGTTAACTTGTGTTTAACAATTTATATTTTGAGAACACAAACATGTAAGATAAAATAATATTAGGATCATAACTATAGCTTAGATAGCTCTTTATTAAATTCACAGTCTTGCTCAACATCCCATATATATTATTGGATACTAAAAAGATAGAAATTGTTGAGTTGATATATAATTTATATTTTTATATAATATAGTAATAACCCGGGCGTAGCCCGGGAAACCCTCTAGTACTTATAACTATAAAAGATGCATTAGATTAAAACTTGTTCTCTCTTCTTCTTTATTTTTGTCTCGGACCAAAATAGCTCTTTATGTGTGTACCATGGTAGACTAATTTTTCATGTCAAACTTCTGTAAAAGCTTCCATGATATTAGTTTCTTACAATATACTATTAAACTAACAGAAAGTAAGTAACTGCAGCTTCCTTTTTTTTTGTTTTTTTTTTTTTTGCTCAAACTGCAGCTTAGACATGTTGTCATAATTGATACATTGGATATTTTGAGTCATAATTCAAAATACATAAGGTCTCCTAAGTCCTAACATGTCCTCTTTAATTTTATTGGACTTTCGAGACAATATTTAGGTGGTCACTAATTTAAAGAAAGCTTAATCGAAGTTCCAGCGGCGATGGATGTTCCATCTCAGCTCCACACGATGAGTACGAAGGAAACGTGGTCGTGTTGGTCTCTCGTATGTATTCACGGTACTGGTTATTGACTCTGCTTCTCATTTTGTCCACTTTGGATTCCTGGAATGAATTCACCGGAAAGAGTTGTAGCGTCTCTATTACCCTCTCTTCCTCCTCTTCGTTCAATTCAAAAACATCTGCAAGTAGTATACCAATCACCCTTAACAAATTAAATACATTTTTATATATCATCAAAAAAACAACTTGTTAGAGGAACAGAAAATAACTAGAAAAACAACCAGATAGAGATTTTTTTTTTTTTGGTCAACCAACCAGATAGAGATTAGTATCGCAAAAATCAGAAGAGATTATACCTCGAGTTGATGGTTGACGATGATGATGATGATGATGATGATGCGAGATATAGTCATTTTCTTGATGATGATGATGATCAAAATCAATGGAGATTTTACGGCGTTTTTGCCTCTCTCTAGCCTTATGGTTTTGGAACCAATAGAAAACGTTCTTACTCTCTATTTTGCCGTAGAAACTTAGCTCCGTAGAGATCTTCTGAATTTGGTCAGTGGTCGGAGTTCTAAGACCGGCTCTGAACAAGTCAGTCAATACCTTCAACTGCTCCACCGTCGGGTTCCACCTGCCGCACTTCGTCCCCGTCCCTCCTCCTCCTCCTCCTCCTCCGTTGTTGCCACGTACGCTACGAACTTTCAAGGGGAAAGACATTTTCAGATATAATCCTTATTAATCAAGTGTTTACGTTTTAGGGCTTGTTGTACACTCGTATATAAATGCGGAGATCTAGTAATGGTGTTCAAGTTAAAAAGATAATATAAATTGGTAAAATTGTCGGGAGGGAGAGGTTTTCGAGTTATGTGTCGTTTTATGATGAGTTGTTTATTACGAAATGCATGCGTTGTTTTTTCTTGGGATTTGGGAGAGACTGATCCTTGCAGATTTGATCGTTTTCTTTATCCTAAGTCCTAACCTATCTTGGCCTCTGTCCCATGTTACCATGTATATATATACACGTATAGATATATACTATGCCATAATTTAAATTATCTTTAGCCATAATTTAAATTTTTGTATCTGACGTTCCAACGATTGAAAAAAGTAACGACCTCAAATACACTTCATTCTAGACTGAAGGTGAAAATCAACATCGCTAATTAGTAACGACTTTAGCTACTGATCTTCTGCTTGTTAGAGTGACAGAGTGATTGGTTCTCCACCGGAAATCTCTAATTTCCTTTTTTAATTATCTCCCCTCAAGTGAGTGGCTTCCTCTTCCGGCAATCATTGCCACGGTATTTTCGTAATCACACTTAAAGTCTTCTTTCCTTATTTGGTCTTCTCTCAAATTAGACCATTCTCCACTCTGGTTATTTCCTTAAAACAGAGCGTATCTTTCTCTGTTTCCTTTTGGAGTTGCTATCTTGACCAAGACTTTCCTTTTCCAATGGATTCTCAAAAAATCGTCGCGGAATTTAATGATATCAAAGGAAAATTTGCATCAATCACTCTAGATCTCTTACCCCAGAATTCTTTGCTCCGCCTGTCTTCCTCCGCAGCAAAACTTCGCATCTCTCTGCTAATGGCTGATATGTTACACAAAGCTATCCAATCGATGTCTTTGGAAGAAGAAGAACCACTCACGCTCCCGGACAGCCCAAGGTTTCGTGTATATGACGAGAATGAGACCAGTCTGCTTGGACGGTTGCTGAACCCTGATTGTCAGTCGATGGAGCGTATGATTGACTACATGCCAACCGCATGGAGAGTGTATGGAAGGGTTCGGGGGATTGCTCTTTCCCGGGATCGTTTTCAGTTCGTGTTCCAGCGTGAAGAGGACCTCCAGACTGTATTGGATGATAGACCTTGGTCATATAACCACTGGGCCATGGTCATTGATAGGTGGACTGCCAATCCACCAGAAAATTTCCTTCAATCGATGGAGTTGTGGATTCGTATCCGTCACATACCAGTGAACTTGTTCACAACTGATACGATGTTTGCGTTAGCCAAGGAGATCGGCAAGGTGGAAGAGATTGCATATGATCCGAAGGTGTCTCACACCAAGGATTACATCCGCGCAAAGATCACTTTTAATGTGGAGAATCCAGCAAAAGCTTTTCGCAAACTTACAGTTTCTAAAGATAAGACGGTAACGATTGCGTATGAATATGAGAAGATTCATAAACGTTGTTTCCACTGTCTCCGTCTAACACATGAGAAGATTCGGTGCCCTATGTTGAGGAAGGGAGGTGCTAATAGCAAGATTGTTTCGCCTGATCCAAAGGCGCTGAGCTTGGTTCCTGTGGCATCGGAGAAACTTGATGGTCCTCCGGGTTTTCCTGTGCTGTTTCCAGAGCTATCTAAAGAGGACAGGAAAATGGCTTTACTTTATATTTCACATTCAAACGAAACAGAGAGAAAGGCCAGAATCCAACGTGTGCAACAAGGCATTGAAGAGAGCAAAGAGGAGTCGTCAATTCGTTTAATGAAGATCACGAAAGATTTAGACAGAGGCAAAGGTCATGTGTTCTCATACCAGGAGCAAACCGAGGATAATTTAAGAGACGAGCCTCTTTCACAACGATCAAAACCTCGACTATCTTTTGGTGACAAAGAAGAAGTAGACACAGAATCATCAGCTTCTCTTTTCTCAGCTTGCTCGGAACCTGTGAATCCGACGGGTTTTCGGCTAGGCCCTTCCTCGGAAGGGCGAGTCTCCGGGATCCAGGGGATGAGCAAAGCGTCGAGGAGGCGTCCTTCATCCTGGAAAAGGAAAGCTTTCGCCAAATCAATGCGCTGGCCTCTACTCCTCAATGGTGTCCACCAATGCTGGCAGCTCCAAAAGAAAACCAGTTCCGCTTGCTCAAACAGAAAACAAAGCTCTCAAAGCTTCAGATTTTACGGTGGCTTCCGTATTGAAGCCGCTGCCTCCCCAATGAGCATTCTCAGCTGGAACTGTCAAGGTGCAGGAAGCAAGGAGACAGTTCGCCAACTCCGGGCGTTTCGAAGGAAATTTTTCCCGGATTTTATTTTTTTGATGGAAACAAAGCAACGGTTTGAGCATATGTTGGGATTGAAGAAGAGTATGGGTTACGATCATTTGATTACAGTGGAGCGGTGGGGCTCGGTGGTGGTTTAGCGGTTTGTGGAAAGATAGCTATCAAGTTGATGTTCTCTCATCTGACAAGAGACTAATCGATTTGAAGGTTACGTTTGGTACCTCGTCTTTCTTCTTAACCTGTGTTTATGGAGATCCGGTACAATCTAAACGTCGTGAGGTATGGGATCGACTAGTGATGATGGGTTTGGCTAGAGATGAGGCATGGATCCTTGCTGGAGATTTTAACGAACTATTATCTAATGAGGAAAAGAGTGGTGGAGCGACTCGCAGCGATTCTAGCTTTGGGACTTTAGAAATATGGTCCAGAATTGCAAACTTCGAGATCGAACCTGCTGGTAATTGCCTTTCTTGGGGTGGTTGGAGAGAAAGTCCGGGTCGGTCTTGGATTAGATCGAAGTTTTGGCAATAGTGAATGGTTCTCGTTATTCCGAAATCAAGTATGGAATACCTTGAGCTCGGGCTTCGGATCATAGACCTATTCGTATTAATTTTGCACTGGAGAAAGAGGACTTCGAGGAAAGGGCGTTTCTTCTTTGATAAGCGTATGCTGTGAAGGCTTTGAAGACATGGTGCGTCGAGTTGGGCTGGAAAAACGGTGATCGAGATATCTGATGGGCGTATTGGTCGCTGTCGAAGAAGGATAATGAACTGGAAGAAGCACTCGGTTTGAACTCAAGAGATAAAATAGTTCGGTGAAGGGATGCTAGAAACAGAGGTGTCCAAGATCAGTCCTTCTATGAGAAGATGAAAAAGATAAAACAAGAGCTTGAGGAGCTCGAGAAGAAGAAGCGTGCGGAGACAGAAATGTAGAGAGGTGGTGCTTGGCAGAGATCGAAATACAAAGTATTTCCATAAGCGTAATGAAAGGAAGGAGAATACAAAACAAAATCTTGATCTTTGCTTGATGAGCGGGCCAAGAACATTTCTCGAGGAGGCCATATTGCTGTGGAGTTCTTCGAGACCTCTTTATGAGTTCAAATCCATTGGATCTAGAATCTCGTTCGTGGGTTTTCGCAGTAGAATTACAGATTCAATGAGCGGGCCTTACGGACCTGTATCAGCGGAAGAGATAAAGCGGGCTGCGTTTAGTATTAAAGGGCGGTGCCGGGAAGATGGTCTAACGGGTCTTTTCTATCAGCGGTTTTGGCACATAGTTGGTCATGGACTTATCGAGGAGATTGAGGTTTCTTGGATCATCGGTAATGCCAGCGGATGGAATCACACCAGATTAGTTTGATTCGAAAGTTCAGAATCCTTCAAAGATGCGGACATGAGACCAATAAGTTTGTGTTGATGCAGTATAAGATTATTTGAATATTCTGCCAGCAGACTCAAGCCTATTCGCGGAGATTATTTCGGAAACTCAAGGAGCATTCGTGTCGGGGCGCCATATTTCAGATAACATCATCATTGCTCATGAAATGGTTCATGGTCTCCGCACGATGGATAGAGTTGCGAGAAGGTTGGATGGCAATTAAGGCGGACATGTCCAAAGCATATGACAGAGTGGAGTGGAATTTTATAGAGGTTCTTCTCGAGAAGATGGGTTTCGACCATTCATGGATCCGCTGGTTATGGCCTGTGTGTCCTCGGTATCATTCTCGGTTCTTCTTAACGGAGATCCTCATGGTTACATTAAACCTGAGCGAGGAATCGCCAAGGTGATCCACGTCGCCATTCCTATTTATCCTTTGTCGCGGAAGCTCTAGTTGGTTGTCTTAACTCATCGGAAGAAGCGGGCGGTTACATGGGATCCAACTCACAGCCTCGTGTCCTTCCATCCATCACCTTCTCTTCGCAGATGACAGCTTACTCTTATGTAAAGCCAGCGGTTGAAGCCTCGAAATCATGGCTTGCCTCAAGATGTATGGAGATGCCGGGACAAATGATTAACCGTCTCAAATCGTCTGTGATTTTTGGTTCCAAAGTCACGGAGGCCTTGAAAGCAGAGGTCAAGGGGATATTAGGTATTGACCAAGAAGGTGGCGAAGGTTCTTATCCGGGACTCCCGAATGCTTTAATGGCTCGAAAGTAAAGCTTAAGTTTTATCGGGAGAAGCTGCGAGACGCTGCGTGGCTGGTTTGCTAAGGCCCTTTCTCCACGGAGGCAAGGAAATTCTACTAAAATCAATATGTCTAGCACTACCGGTGTATCGCGATGTCGGTCTTCAAACTCGAAGATGTATGTCTAAACTCACAAGTGCAATGATCGAGTTTTGGTGGAGTAGTGGGGATAATAAAAGAGGATCTCATGGGTGGCTTGGGAAAAATTGTGCAAAGAGAAAGAACTTGGGGGCTTAGGCTTTCGAGATATTGAGAAGTTTAATCAAGCTTTACTAGCCAAGCAAGCATGGAGAGTGTGGTCAGCACCTGATCGTTACTAGCGGCTCTTTGAGACATCGCTATTTCCATCGCTCTTCTTTCTTAGGCTGCGGTGTGGGTGCTAGACCCTCTTCGCTTGGAGGAGTATGATACGGTAGAGATCTCTTGAAACAAGGTCTCGCAAAGATTGGTAATGGGGCTGATACGAGTGTGGCTGGATAGCTGGCTGTTGGTACCAGTTCCTCGTCCCCATTACCGTCAGGCGACTACGTGGACCTCACTCTAACGATTGTCGGATTTGATTGATACTCAAACAGTGAATGGAGCGGTGTTCTTGTTCGTCGAGTTATTGCGAGGAGGGCGTCGGCGCAAGTATTGGAGACAAAAGTGCAGCTTGCGACAAGTGATAAAGTCGCGGTGGGGTCTGTCGAGAATGGGGTATATGACAGAGTGGTTATAAGCTAATCGAGTCTCTACGGAATCTTCAAAACCCCGAGTCTCACCTGACCTCCTCTTGAGAAACAGCTTTGGAGTAATCTTTGGAAGGCAGCTCCACCCAAACTTAAACACTTCTTGTGGAGAATTAACTCGTGCTCTGATTAAGTCTGACTTCGATGCAAGGGAATCAATCTGGATCCGACATGCTCGGTTTGTGGTCAAAACACGGAAACCATAAACCATGTTTTATTCCATTGTAATACAGCAAAGGAGGTATGGGAGCAGTCGAATATCCCAAATCCTCAGGCGGATGGTCTCGAACTCGGTTTTCCTCAACTGTATCACCTCATTAAGTGTAGCAAGAGCGCAGCCTTTGGTTCATGTTAGCGTCAATCCTTTCCTTGGATTCTTTGGCAACCGTGGAAAGCAAGGAACGATTCTCAACGCATTTCCCTGTTCCTGCAAACATATATGGAACAGCTATGGAAGCGGTATCACATTTAAACACGCATAATGCTTTACCAAAATCGAGAGGATGGTGAGTCGTCTTTGGGGCTTGTGGTGAATAAGTGGCAAAACCTCCTCCTTCTTTCCTCAAATGCAATGTGGGATCTTCACGGGGCGAGAGCTTGAAGATTGGAGGAGGTGCGTGGGTTATGCGTAATGAGAAAGGTGAAGTCTTGATACATAGCGAGAAGATCCTTCTCATGATCGATTCCTCTGTCGGTACACTTGAAGGTGTTACAATGGGCAGCGAAGCTATGTGCGATCTGAAACTCAAAAGGGTGATTATGGAGTTCTGCGATAGAGATTAAAATGCTCGAATCAACCCCTTCTTGGTGACGGACAATGGCACAATTGTCCCGTGCCATTCTTCTTTGTATTCTCCATCAGCGAAGGAAAGTTAAATTCGTTCCGCTTGAGAAACTTTATAGCCAACATGATTGCAAGCAGTGTCACGAGAGACAAAGACTTCAATCTATGTGGCTCGTTGTGGTCCAGCTTGGTTGGCGTCTCAAATATTGCGGGAAGCATCTGCATAATATGTTTACTTGCATTGGGTTCTTGATGCTCTGTTTCTTCTATCCTATTTTAATCTCCTCTGGAGCTTGTTTATCTTTTTCATATTTTGTTGTTTCCCCACGTCTTTTGACTGGGCAAAACTATTTTGATTTATAATGACAAAAAAAAAAAAGACTGAAGGTGAAAATTCGAACCGGTTTTTGGGTTTGAGATCAGGCTTTAATCAATAAGACTGGAAAAAAACAATGTGTTCATCATATTTCTGAATCAACTCACTAAAATAAGCGGAGTGAGATTTAGTAGTTGCTGAAATTTTATAGTAAACACTATAAAACCATATTGTAAGTTGCAATCGTTGATCGTTATTATCGATCGATACCAGCAAACATGACCATCATGACATGAATATGATAAAGAATAATCATCACGTGACACTGTGTGAACAGATTGACTCAGAAGTTGTATTAGAGTAGTTTTATATTTTGTCTTCCACAAAAGATGTGACACTACAGTCTCGTCTAACGGTAGTTTTGCATTTTGTTTTGCACAAAGATGTGACACTTGAGGGAGCTTGGTCGGCAACTGCAGATGGGAAGAAATTCAAAATCTAGTTCTTATATATACAAGAAAATATAACTATACAAAATATAATGGTCATCAGATATTTCTTTTCTTTTTTAAAGTTGAATGCAATAAATTTACGTGCTTAGATGTTTCTTTGATTTCTAATTCACTTTTAACTAAATAGAAAAGGATTTAACAAACAGAAAAGTTCAAAACAGATAAGGAAAAACTCGAATAAATCTCATTTCGCTTAATTTTCTTTTTGACATGCAGCTTATTTAAATTCATGTGTATATACAAATGTATCAATGGTGGTGATTTAGAGAGACATGCACGGGATGCGAAGCAAGAAGAAAATGGTCCAAGGAATAAAATGACAATGTGAATAAAACCAAACATTGTTTTTAGAAACAAAGTAACTCTTCACTAAACAACATAACAGTACTTACAAATATCTTTGTCTCTCTTGCATATGAATTTGCATTTTGTTTTTCTATTTTTTCAAATAGAGAATTATATTTCGGTGTCAAAGTCAAAGTTCACATGGCTTGTTATTTGGAATCGTCCGGCCAGTTAATCTACATCAAGCTTTTTAATGGTCATCATAAGTATTAAATTAGCTATTCTTTTTTTTTTCGTTTGTGTAGACAAATTAGCTACTCTCTAAACAGATTTTTTCACTATCTTTTTTTTTTGGTCAAACCACTAATGCATTCATGATAGCAAGAGTTTACTCCAGAGCAAAGTTATGCACCCAGTTACTGGATCGGGATGGGAAATAAAAGTTATGAGTTTTGCACAAAAAGGTTTAGAGAGATCGATCTGCATGTCTGGATAAGAATTCTCAAAACTCTTGTATACAAAACTCATATATATCAAAACATTTCACACTTTTATCTTATAGTACAAAATTTCTTAGCTGTATATGCTTGCCCTTATTATGAGGTGTTTTGTTTTTTTTGTAAACACAAGTCCGGGTCCCAAGTTTTGGGAACCTCCAAAAGCAACACTGGTTTCTAAAATAAGTTCATTTGTATTACTATTATAAAACCATTATTGAGCGAGCAACCAATCAACCCTGTTGTGTTAGTGCAATCACACCTGTGTAAGTTGTTTAGCCCTTAGTGGACAGCAATCTTGATTTAAGTAACTGGCGAGGCAACTTTTCGAACAAAACTTCTACTCCTTTTATAGTAATGAGAAACAACTACCAAATAATAGCCGAGAAATTATATATATATATATATATATATATATATATATATATATTTTAAATTCCAACTTCGAATATGATTATATTTGAAATTGTATATATCTAAAAATTGACTTGGTTGATATAATTAGTGAAACATCTCTTCTATATAAGTTCAAGAAAAACATGTCTTCTATATGTTTTCACTATATTATCGGAAAATAGACTTCTCACATAGCGAGAATTGCGTTCTTATCCGAGTCAAAAAAGTCGAAGACGGTCTCACATTGGAATGCCCACTCACATTCAATTCCCTATGCTGTTCCATGCACAATTACGATAAACTTTAGATATTATAATTATATCTTAATCTCAAAAGAAAAATGAATCTATTCTTAGAATAATATTAGTAATGAAGATTGATACGACATCAGCTTGGATGCTAATTCTTGGCAAGTGTTGTTTAGGCTCTAACTACTAAGTCAATGTTCTATGGTACTTCCTCCCTTTTTTTATTTGACGTTTTAGAGTGTGTACATAATAAATTAAAAATATTTATTTTTCTATATTTTATAAATAAAAATATCATTAACTATCTAATTAACTATAATTCAACCAAAAGAAAAACTATAATTCAACCAACATAAAATAATTTGCAGAATATAAAAGTCATATATCATAAAATTAATAAATTCTACATTGAAAATTAAAAATATCATACAATTTGAGACAAAAAAAAAATCCAAAACATCTTAATTAGTAAATAATACAAGTGGAGTATTATAAATTCCTTTTTAAACAGGTCAAAAGTTCCAACTAAAACCAAATCTTAAAACAAATAACTATGCTAAGTTTTGCATTTTTTTCTAATATTTTCTCCTACAAAGTTTATACTATTTTCTTCTAGAAAGTTGTATAACTGATATTCGGATTTCAGTGGTTACTACTTAATTAGTAAGTGTTGCATAACATGAAGGATTATAGATTACATATGAAGAATAAAGTCATGTGAATCCAAATTAATCTTCTTAAATAAACTAATCGATGTGTTTCTGGCCGAAAGAAAATCCTACTTTTTTTTTTGAATTATACAGAGGTATACTGGTCACACAGAAGTGGTTCAGACTAGTTACGTGTTGCCACGTGTCGGTTCTCTGTCCCTGGCGATGCCGAAATGTTAATTTTCCAGTGCCATAATTCGAATCCAGGTGGCGGAACTCACAACTGTGAGCCCTTTACCATTAGAGCTAGAAGTCCCGGTTTAAAAAAAAACTCTACTTCTTCAAACTAGAATAAAACTTAACACGCACAAATTTGAAAGGTTTCGCGAACTCGTTACTAGCGTAAAGTATACTTGGCGGATCCAAACTTTTTCAGTTTTTGAGAATGTTTTCTTCTTTGGTTTGATGTGCTATACCTATTGAACACAAAAAGGAGTTATTTACAAGCTCAATAAAGAAGATAATTGAAAAACTATAAAACAATTAAAGCAAAAGTTTGTGACGTTTGCCACAAAATACGATCACTCGAGTCTAACCAACGACAAAGCAAGCCATGAAGCTTTAGAGGAGATCCTATTGTGAATCATACGCTCTATTAATAGTTGTGAATTTCACAAACTCCTTTTTTCAGAGTTGGTATACTTCAAACCTGGAAAGCAAGGTGGCAAATTAAGGATTGAAAGTAGCGTAGTATGCATGCTAATGTTTCATTTCAGTTAGGACTAGCTTCTCTTCCGATCAGAGCATCAACAACTTCTAACCAAACCATGCAAATAGATGGACATGCGAAAAATTAAGTAATCTCTCGGTTTAACCGGTTATTCACAGAAGAAGCAGTTGGTGTGACTAATGTTCCAGAACTTGATTTCTAGAGCTCCTAGATGGAGTGCAGCCTTCATAATGTTCCCATATGAAGAAGTAATAATTTTTTTGATACTTTAATAGCTTCATCCTCTAGTAAGTGGTTCCAAAACATTTTATTCGATTTAATCTCAAAAATACATACGTTTAAATCTCTTTAACATTTGAGTCATATTTTGTTAAAAAAGGCTGACCTGAATATTCTAAACTATTGGCAAATCTTTAACCTTTGAGTCAAATTTATATTTAGTTAAAAAACTGACCTGAATCTAAACTATTGACAAATCATAATGAACTATATTTATTTTAGTTCATGTATGTATTCTATAAACTTTTTTTTTGAACACCTTATGTATTCTATAAACAAATTATAGAAAAACACGCGTGACGTTTTCTGTTAAACGAAGGAAACTTCCAGTCGTTTTACATTGGTAAAAATCACACGGCGTTGACCCATTTATTCTCTTTAGAGAAACCGAGTTTCATCTTCTTCCTGTTCTTCTCCGGGAAGAAAGAGCTTTAAAGTTTGTAATAAGAGCCCACCGCTGACTCTCATCGATTTAATTCTGTCGGAATCTCTCAGATCATGTCGTCGAAGGCGAGTAGCAGCCGTGGTGGAGAGAGTATCGTCGCTGACTGTGGACGCAATACATCCACTTGCGGCTACTGTAAATCCCCTACCCGCTCCAGTATCTCCCACGGTTCGTCGCCTCTCCATTGAATTTGAATTTTTTTTTTTTTTTTTTAATTTGATCGAGTCGTTGAGCATCAGTGTGATACTTAAAAATGATGATCTGATCCATAAAGATGTGACCTTTGCGTATGTTAGTGACTGTGTCTCTATCTCCAATGCAGGTTTATGGACAGAGAGACTCACTGTTTATGATTACCAAGGTTTTGTTTCATCCCATCTTGTGATTCAATAGGTTTTGATATAAAGTTCTGATTTTGATGATGATTTTAGATTCAAATTCTTAGTTTTATCATTAGTGATAAGTTTGATGTGTGTAGCTCTTCTTGACCGTGGATGGAGACGGTCTGGCTGCTACCTTTACAAACCTGAGATGGCTAAAACTTGTTGCCCTTCTTACACTATTCGCTTGAGAGCATGTGACTTTGTTCCCTCTAAGGAGCAGCAGCGAGTCCGTAGAAGACTTGAAAGGTATTGTACTTTTAGATGTTCTTCTTTCTCTGGATCAATACCTCTACCAAGATAAATTATGTCACAACTTCCTCTCTCTCTTTTTTTGACTGTTTCTGTGATGATGTATCCAAAGGTTCTTGGACGGTGAGCTAGATCTGAAGCCGAGAGAGGGAACAGAAGATCCAGATGTTTCTTCAGAGCCGGTGAGAAAGTCACTTGGTTCTGGTAAAAGAGAACAAAACAATGAAGTGGAGCCAGTCTTGAAAGATCTGTCTGAGCAAATTGATAATGCGGCACAAAGATGCATACAAAGTGGGGAGTTTCCTTCTAACATTCAGCTTCCCAAATCGTCAGTGAAGAAAGTTCTCTCTGCTAAAAGGAAGAAGCTAGCTGAAGGGTCAGAAGAACTCTTGTACACCAGCAACATTGCTTTTCCAATTGTAGCTGCACTAAAACAAATATCTCAGAAAGGCGAGGGAAGCAGCAACGCAGAAGAAAAAATACTATCACCAGAGACTGTTTCTGAGAAGTTGTTAAGGGAAATGAACAAGGTAAGAGAGTTCCCTGGCTTGGCTATTAAGGTCTGCAAAGGCCACATCAACTTCTTCTCGGCTGCCCAAGTCACTTCCTCAGAAACAGATCAAGGTGAAAGCCTCCTCTCTGCCACAACAACAGCTAAGTCTTCTTCCAACAACCTTCAGGTAAGAAAGAGGAAGCTGGAGATACATTTGAAAAGGTCAAGTTTCGATCCAGAGGAGTATGAACTATACAAACGTTATCAAATGAGAGTTCATAACGACGAGCCAGAAAGCATCTCAGAAACTTCATACAAAAGGTTTTTGGTTGACACTCCGTTGATTGAAGTTCTCCCTTCACGTGATGGTGATGATGATGATGATGAAAACGTTCCTCCTTGTGGCTTTGGTTCTTACCATCAACAATACAGAGTTGACGGACGTCTGATTGCTGTGGGAGTAATCGACATTCTTCCCAAATGTTTGTCCAGTAAATACCTGTTCTGGGATCCGGATCTCGCATCCTTGTCTCTTGGTAACTACTCAGCACTGCAAGAGATCGATTGGGTTAAACAGAACCAAGCTCGTTGCTCTACTCTTGAGTATTACTATCTTGGTTATTACATACATTCTTGCAACAAGATGAGGTATAAAGCAGCTTACCGTCCTTCTGAGCTTCTATGCCCTCTACGTTACCAGTAAGTTACTACTAAACTCTTGTTACTTGTTGTCACTTTTGAGAGAGATATAAATGCGTTTCTTGTATTATGTTATCAGATGGGTTCCATTTGAAGTAGCAAAGCCTCTACTTGATAAAAAGCCATATTCTGTGTTGTCTGATTGCGCTAAAGCTTCTTTATCCCCTGCACCTCCAGCTTCTGAAACACTAGTGAAGTCCACGAGTGAACGTGAAGATATGGAGATGAACAACTCTGATGAAGACTCAGACTCAGATTCTAGTAGTAATGGCATTGACATTAACAATATACTTATCAGTCTTAATGGAGCTAGGCTTCGATACAAGGTAATATCAGTATCACTATCACTAGTTCACTACGATTCTGTTTCTTTATCAGATCATCAAGTCAAAATCTTTGTTAAAAAATTAAACAAATTTGTTTTTTTGAAGGAGTTACTACGGATCATAAACATGGCAGTTCGTAAACAACTGGAAACGATGTTTGTCAGTTACCGGAAAGTCGTGGGAGCTGAGCTCTCGGAGAGAATGGTGTATGAACTACAGTGACACTAAGCTTGGTTCAGATCACTTTATACCCTTTTGTAACATTAAATAATAGTGATACTATATCATTGAATGTCAGTGCTGTCTTGTTTCTTATCATGTTTTCTCAGTAAAACAATTCCCCAAACTCCGATCACAGAATCTTATTAAGCGTTGAACCGAAATGAGTTTGGTTAACTGTGTCAAAAGACTTGGAACGAGTACAAACTGAATTTGATTCTGAACAGGAATGTACACTCTGCTATCCATGTAGTAGAGAACTTTAGAGAAGAAAAAGCTTTGACAGATTCATAAGATAATGAGGTACATTATTAATTGTAAGTGCTCCACAAGTAGTTAGCAACACAAACAATTGGATCTCTGAAGGAGTCCTAATGGAAGATAAAGATGGTTCACAAAATGAGAAGAAGAAGGCATAGAAAAGAATAATAGAAAGAGGAGAGGAGAAGAATGTACAAATCAGATAATGGTGAATTATTGAGATGAAGAAGCATATCATTCATTCATTCATTCATCAGTATCACTTTCTCCGGCTTCAACTTCTTGAGCCGCCACCCAGTAATTATTCCCATCAGGACCACACACCTTGTACCTGTGTCAATGAATATGAAACGAACACATCATCTCAACTTCCAAGAAAAAAAAAACAAACAAACCAGTGATTAAAGATGAATCAGGTACTACAGACACCTTTCGAGGACAGATTTGCCTTCCTTGTACTTTTGGTTCTTCTCAAAAGCAAACTCCTGAATAACAACAAATAAAAGATTTGATACCAAGAAACCTTAGATTAGCCACAAAAAAAAAAAAAAACAATTGGATGTATAAATTACATATCTCCATCCAACATAAGAGCCGCATTTGACGCAGTAAATATCAACCACGGTGTGCATCCCAGTCATCATCATCCTATCTTCTTTCTTCCCAGCATACACATTCGCTCTGTCCACACAGAAAAATCCACTACTAGTAAACAAGCATAAACTTATTCCTATCCAACATAAAAAGTATAAGTCCATTTCCAAAAAAATCAGAAAACCAAACTCTCAAGTTAGAAAACTTACACCTTACTGAAGAGGTAAGCTTTCCCATGGCGGGACTGAAACGACTGATAAAACCAAAGCAAAACATAGATGCTGTCAGTAGTATATTGAAACGACTGTTAAAACCAAACCATAAGCGCAGAGAGTGAACTAATATCAGTACCATGTGTATTGAGACAGTGATCACATAGACAACGAGAAGAGAAAGAGCCTAAAAAAAATGTTTGAATCATAGATTGATCTATTTGAGAATCGGAGCTTTGATCGATCATAAGGATTCCAGATATATCATCAAAATCATATAGTCAAAAGACAATGCAAGCAACGACACGATTCTCTCCACCAATCAATTTAGATCATCTGATTTTATGATGTAATCATCATCATTGATTTGAATTTGATTGATCAGTGAATATAAAATCGCAATAACACAAAACCAGATTAAGATGATTTTAGCAGCAGAATCGAGGATTTTGAGATTAGGAAAAAAACCTTGGAGACGACATCATCGCAGAGAGCGATATTAGTCTTACAGTGCCTACAACTGTAAGACTTGCCTTCCAAATTCACCAAGAACAATCTCCCCATCCTTTCTTTCTTCTTCTTTTTCCAGAAACCGATCAAAATATCTAGTAGTGGAGATTAAGAGCCGATCTTTATAGAAATCAACGAGATCATTTAATTACGGACCAAGACGTTTATTAGGATTTTAATCCATTTCGGTGTGAGAAGAAAAGGAAACTATAAAAATGGAGAAAATTCACTGTTCTTTTACTTTGACGATATTATTTTTAATAATGCAAAAAATAAATAAAAAAAAAATGGCCATCTTTTTGTAGAAAGGTGGGCCTGACCAAGTCATGGCCTGGGGAATATACGGAAGCTCTTTTTTTTTAGTTATGCGCATTACGAAGAAGCAGAACGCATATGTTTCTAAATTGGTGGAGTCTACGTGATATCGCTTCTTCTTATCCCTTTGATTACATATGTGTGTACCATCATCATACATAGGAATTCTCAGAAATTTTGTTACTCTTCTCCACTTAAAAAAAGTCATGACCACTTTTAGTTTCAACACGTTTTGGAACATATTCTTGTTTTAGATGGGCTTGGATTATGGACCACGGCCCATTTCGACATCTCATGGACTGTTTTTTTTTTTTGCTTTTCTTTTAAGTTTAATAGAGGCTCGGCTCTCTCTAACCTCCGTCCTAAGCCGCCGCCGCCGAGGAGTTGCTCGGAAAGAAAGTGCCCACGACTGACGTAACCGCGTCTCTGACTCTCAGCTGGTCTACCGAAGACGCCCAAAAGAGCTGGTCTTTTCAGTGTTCAAGGTTTCAATCACTTTCTTGCTCACCTGTTTATTCTTTCGGCTAAGCTGCTGCTGCTGCAGGATAGATGTTCGATGGAATGTCTCAGAGCATTAAAAAGTATTGAACTTTGTTCGTGAAATCATTAGAAGAATTTTAGTAACAGCGTTTTGTTTTTTTGGTTTGTAGATTGATAGATTTTTGAAAACGTGGAGACCGAGGTCCTTTGTAGTCGTTACTTTGATTCTGCTATGGCTGCAACCAACGTTCGTACCAGCAGCTTCTCTCGCAACATATCAGTTGTCTCATCTCCACAGAAACAGCAGTAATATTGCATCCATTGGCGCATCGCAATCCAGTCATTCTGCTCTCCCTTTGTGAGTATTCTGAAAAGGTAAATTTAGGTCGAAGAGTTCTTTATAACTTCTAGCCTATTTTTGTAGTTCAACAATGTATCCTGTATCAGGGTCATGTAGTTCTATATTATTCTGTTGTTTGTTTAAAAATTTGTTATTTCTGTCAAAACACAGGAATCAGACATGCTTTCCTTCATAAGATTGCTGAAAAGTATGCTGATGGTTTCAAATCGGTAGCCATTGTTACTTTCCACCTTCCATGCTCTCTCCGTTGCTCAGGACCACTGCGCTACTTTTCTGTCAAAATTTCCGAGGTTTTGTATCATCCCTTTCTTATTTGATGTGTCAGTTACTTCTCTCTAGCATAAAAATCCATATTATTTTTTCTGGCATCGTTAAGAAGCCTATACTTTATTCTTAAGAACTTGTGTGATGATTTCCACAGAAACAGCAGTAATATTGCATCCATTGGCCGCATCGCAATCCAGTCATTCTGCTCTCCCCTTTGTGAGTATTCTGAAAAGGTAAATTTAGGTCGAAGAGTTCTTTATAACTTCTAGCCTATTTTTGTAGTTCAACAATGTATCCTGTATCAGGGTCATGTAGTTCTATATTATTCTGTTGTTTGTTTAAAAATTTGTTATTTCTGTCAAAAACACAGGAATCAGACATGCTTTCCTTCATAAGATTGCTGAAAAGTATGCTGATGGTTTCAAATGCGGTAGCCATTGTTACTTTCCCACCTTCCATGCTCTCTCCGTCTTCCTCGACAAGACTGCAGCACATGGCGGATACGTTACTCTCTATCAAAGCGATCCCTGGTGTGTTTCCTTGATCTGCTTATTCGTTTTAGTAGATTATTGTAGTTTTGTTTTGACATGTGTCCTCACCTTTTTTCCAGATGGTGACAAGGATCTGGAGAAACTTCTCACTGGCTACAAGGACATAAATGGATTCCTCAATGTACACAAGGTCGCGCGTATCAACACACAGGTATCTTCTCAGTGCGGACATGTTTTTTTACCCCGGAGTCACAATCAAACAATTTCAATCGATAAATGTTGTTATGAAGTCCAAATTTCTACCCAATCCAAGTTATCCAAAACATTGGTTTATGTCTGAAATTGTTTAATTAAACAGGTGCCTGTGATTCTGGAGGCAAAGACCTTCTCAATGAGCTTGAAAAAGAGAAGGTTCTTGGCTCTGGAGTGTCTGAATCAAGCCCCTGTAGACGGATCCAGTGGAACATCGTATGGCACATCTGGGAGCTGCTCAGGATCATCATCCAAATCCGGAGCACTCGATTTTTGAGTTGCTGAGTTAGTTTTTTTTTTTCTCATCTTCTTCGTAGCTCCTGTTTTGACTTCAGTTCAGAAACTGGCCATTACAGTGTTCGGTCAGAAGAAACAGTTACCACATTAGCTAAAGAAGAAGCAACAGTATTTTTACCATTTCATTTTACTTGTGTATTTTCATATTCATCAAACTTTGACGGCCAGTTATAGATGCTAAGTACTTACTTGACGTTCAATATGATTAATACTTAGATTAGCGTGGTGATTTAATAAAGAAGATAAAAGAGTTGGAGCATTGAATGAAGTGTTCGAAAATGTGGTTGATCTATATATTTGGTGCTCCTTTACTTACCAACCAACAAACCATATCATTTGAATTATTGCTCTCTTTAATCTTTCTCTACTTGTTACTCTATTGACTTTTTCTTCCCAAATGTTACAAGAGAAACTCATAAACAACATATTTCAAATATAAAAACCTTTCACATAATTTTTTATTTTCGTAGCTTCTAACATACATAATAAAAGAAAAGTAATAATTACACTGTATATATTTTTAACTGAATGGTGTAGGTTATTAACAGACAAAAACAGAGAATATAACAGTCATGAGTCATGACTTGCTGAGAATATAACTAGCTTTTTGTTTTGTTTGTTTTTTTTGTTATTTTTTTCTCTCTATATTTTTTTTTTAAAGAAAATAATAACAAGACGTTCGCGCATTTAACTCGGACCTTTACAACAAACAGTGTACAAGATCGATACAGAGAGAGAGAGAGGTAGATCTCTCAGCGGTCGGAACCATTGCAGTGGAGAAAAGAAACAGCGAGTTTCAGCTGTTGTGAACAAAGAATAGACACGTGTGGGTTGTGTGTTTGAGCGTGAGAGACAATGGTTGGACCATCGCGGCCTCAGATCGTTCTGTTTGGATCATCCATCGTCCAGATGAGCTTCGGCCATGGAGGTTGGGGCGCCATTCTCTCCGAGGTCTATGCTCGTAAGGTATAATCTCTATCTCTCTCGTGTGATGATCACTCTTTGTTATTCATCCTTCGTTTGGTTTTCAGAAATACCTTTAAGTGGATGGCCTTTTTTTTCCTAATTACTGTTTGTTATTTCTCCTAATGATACATATGTTCTTTGAGATTCGTCTTCGATTTTCTGAATTTAACTCATTGGTTCTGGTAACATTCAGAAGCTTGTTACCTTTCTCCATTTGGATGTCTTGGTTCTCTTAGTTAACGTCAGAATGAAAAGCAAATCATTACCGTGTTGTGTTGTTGTCTTGGTCTGTGAAAATGCACTTAATGCAAATCTAAAATGTGATGGGGGTTTTGAGTTGTGAGAACTTTGTTAATGTGGGCTCTTTGTGACCTTTTCTCTACGGTGAACAAACGTGTAATAGGCCGACATTATTCTGCGTGGATATTATGGTTGGAACTCGACTCGTGCTTTGCAAGTTGTGGACCAAGTTTTCCCCAAGGTACTCTTCTTTTTTTTTGTTCTTTTCTCTTGAGAAATGTATAGCTTCCTTTGGATCCTGAGTTTTCTTTTACTACTAGATTATGGTGGATTCAATGTAGGACGTTGGAATAAACTTATTTACCTAGTAAGTAAACCATCCTTAGTTAATTCAAAAGTTACTATTAAAATTCTCAAAAGGATCACACAAGTGAATGTGTCTATTTTAGTTCCACATTCTTGGTTAAGCATATTAGACCTTGCATTTGTTGACAGAATGACAGGGAGATGTTTCTTGTTTGCTTGGTTCAGTTACATTTTGGTAGGAAGAGCTTAAGTTTGTAAAGAACTATTAGCGTACAATGCTTCTGTTTTTCTTCCACAATGTTGGCAGGCATAGCATAGTAGTATATAACATGTAAAATGAATGCAGGATGCTGAGGTACAACCTTCTCTAGTAGTTGTCTATTTTGGAGGAAACGACTCAATGGCGCCTCACCCTTCTGGTCTAGGACCTCACGTGCCACTTCCTCAATACGTTGATAACATGAAGAGCATCGCTCTTCATCTTCAGGTTCCTTACCTAATTACAATCTTTATTTAAATGCCTCTTAAACGGGTAATTTATTTCCTATGAAGACTTGGACTAAGGATTATCTTCCATCATGCACATTGAATCACTCGTAACGTCATCCTCATCATCTATCCTCTATGTTTCTGTTTCATCAGAGCCTTTCAGACTCAACTCGTATCATATTCCTCAGTTGTCCTCCAGTGGACGAGGCCAAAGTTCGTCAGAACCAAAGGTAACTTCCCTGGTATTTTCCAGCATCTCTCCCTCTCTCTCTCTGTTGCTTCCTTATTTTCTCCTAACACATCCATTTTTTGCTCTGACAAGCCCATACTTGAGCGAGGTGATCCGCACAAACGAGCTCTGCAAGACTTATTCAGACGCATGTGTGGAGCTGTGCCAAGAGCTCGGCTTACAAGTAGTTGATCTCTTCTCCACTCTCCAGAAAGCTGATGACTGGGAAACCGTTTGCTTCACGTACGTATTCAGAATCTTTGTGCTCTAGAAAACATAATAGAGATCTTTAAATAACGGATGTTTCATTAAAAATGTTTTTTTTTGTTACAGAGATGGGATTCATTTGTCAGCGCAAGGAAGCAAACTGGTGGCTGGAGAGATACTGAGAGTGGTTAAAGAAGCGGAATGGACACCGTCGCTTCACTGGAAATCGATGCCGACCGAATTCTCAGAGGATTCTCCTTATGATCTTGTTTCAGCAGATGGCAAAAACACTGTCAACTCTTCAGAGTGGACCTACTTCTGGGAAGAACAATGGGATTAGAACATTACAACACACACAATAACAACAAGACCTTGACTATAATGTAATGTTTGTTGCCTTGACTATTTTCGATTCTTGAATGTCTTAATGTGCTTTGTTTTTTTTTTTTTATGAAACGTTACTATTTTGAAGTCTGTTTTCATCATGCTATACGTTTTTTTTTCCTTTTCTTTTCTTTAAGTACTGATAGGAATCAAAGACTCGAAGTCTGTGCTTGATTAGTTTCTTGAATCACAATACTATCTAACAATTTCCGTAGAATTATTTTTCATATCTTAAGCTTGACCTTAGAAAAAGTCTACAAAGTTGGAAGTTGAATTCCATGACATGGTCAAAGGTATTTGGTATATGTTGACCAACCACTCTCATCACTTGTGTAACATTTATATTTGGAAAAGGAGAAAACTATTTATATGATTAACATAATAGATCTCTTTTCTATGGAACGCATACATTACTGTCTGATAAGGAAAGCTAATATTTGGTTTATCGATATAAGTAACTACTAATCCAATGGAAAAATACAGAAACCAAAAAAGAACTTATAAGTAAAAAGTCGATAAAAAATGAAATATGCGATTTTTTTCACAAGTTTTACAACTAAAGTCTGATTAGATAAGATTGGGCCTAAACCTGAAAAAGTTGAAATTACGGCCCAATAAGTGTCTCTCAATTAAGTAGAGCCTTTTACCTAAAGCGACGCATCTTCTTCAATTACCAAACCTTTTCGCTGACGCAACCAAACTCCCCCAAAAACAAAGAAACTTTTTTTTCCTCTCTCTCTCTCATCTTTCTTCACCGTCTCTTTCCAAACTCTCTCCCTATCTCTCTCCGTGTCCGAACGCATCGGGTCTTAATAGAAACAATTGATGCCGACCTCGATCTTTCTCGACTAGCAACTGATCTAACACCGTTTTGCACATTCAACAACAACAAAAAAAAAACTCGTGTTTTTTTTTTTCTCTGTACAGCTCTCAATGGCAGCCGTTTCCTCAAACCCTCGCACCGTCGAAGAGATCTTCAAGGATTACAACTCTCGTCGCTCCGCTCTTCTTCGTGCTCTTACTAAAGGTCTCTCTGTCTCTCTCTCTCTTAGATTTCTTCGTAATTGATTTTCCTTTAATTTTTTTTTACTGTTTTCTTACAGATGTTGATGATTTCTACTCTCAATGCGATCCGGGTAAGTCAAGCTCTACCCATTCAGCTCAATCAATAAAGTTTTCTTCTTTTTTTTTGTTTGATTTATTTTTATTTTTCTTTTCTCGAATTTGTGTAGAAAAGGAGAATCTTTGTTTGTACGGACACCCGAATGAGTCGTGGGAAGTGAATCTGCCGGCGGAGGAAGTTCCACCTGAGCTACCTGAGCCTGCGCTCGGTATCAATTTCGCGAGAGATGGTATGCAGAGGAAAGATTGGCTCTCTCTTGTTGCTGTTCATAGTGACTGTTGGTTGCTCTCTGTTTCTTTCTACTTTGGTGCTCGCCTTAACCGCAACGAGAGGTATACTTTAACCTACCCTCTCCTTTTGACTAACTTTTAGCCATGACTTGAAGCTGTGTAAGGATAAAATGTTATAGTGTAAAACGTGAAGCAAAATTGAAACTTTTTTTTTTTGTGATATATAATCTCTGAGTTTGTTTAGAATGAGATTTGTCTTATGGACACAATGATTGTTGCTCTGCTTCTCAGCTCTTTCTTGCATCTTTGGAAACGTATCTTAGTAACTTTCAAACTTGTGCATTGGATTCCCAAGAACTTCACTGAAATTTTGGATATGTGAAAGTTTCTTATTGACAAAAAAAATGGCTCTCTCTCTCATTAGTACTATTTAAGATCATTTCCCATTGTTTTGGTTACTATCTTTTCCACTTTTCTTCTTCAAGAGGGAAGCTGGTTTTGGCATTTAATGGAAGCTAGACTTTGCTTTATTTAATGGAAGCTAGACTTTGCTTTTAGCTCACCAGCCACCACTAGTTAATAATACATGAACATGCCTTTTACACTCATAGTTCTCTTATCATTTTAGTGTTTTGTTCTTATCTTCAGTAGACTAGTAAAAAGCACGTTGTAGACTTTGTTCTTGAGGATGGTTAGTCTAAACCCTACATTGTTAGAAACATATATAAATGCTAAATAAACATCACGTTGACTCACAATTGGTATACTGATATGATCCTCTTGTTTTTTTTTTTCCTAACAAAGTTGTAGCCAATCTCTCTTTAGTCTTTTCTAATGTATTGTCCACTCAGTGAGTTTTATGGACATAAACTCATATATTTTAATTTGCAGGAAGCGGCTATTCAGTCTGATCAACGATCTCCCAACTCTCTTCGATGTAGTGACGGGTAGGAAACCCATCAAAGACAACAAACCAAGCTCTGATTACGGAAGTAAATCCAGAAACGGCACTAAGGTACACTAGAAAAGGGTTTTGATTTGTAGATTTTTGGGTTCATACTCTTTTAAAAACAAAACTAAAACGGGGTTTGTTGCAGAGATCAATAGAAGGTCAGCCAAAGAGCACAACACCAAAACTGATGGAAGGGAGCTACGAGGATGATGATGAGGAAGAAGAAGAAGAAGACGAGCATGGAGACACTCTCTGTGGAATCTGCGGAGGCAATTACACACAGGATGAGTTCTGGATTTGCTGTGATGTTTGTGAACGTTGGTACCACGGAAAATGCGTGAAGATCACTCCCGCCAGAGCAGAGAGCATCAAGCAGTACAAATGCCCGCCTTGCTGTGCAAAGAAAGGAAGACAGTGATGATGATCACCTCACCTCCCACATACTCTGGTTCTCATGTCCTAATCATATATTAATCAACCTTTTTCTTCTTCTTTTTTTTGTTTGTTGTTGTTTAACCTTTTAATTTCAAAGCATACAGAACTCTCTCTCTCTTTAGATCTCAAGAAAGAGATTTCAAGAAGTTGAGAGAGAGAGAGATTAGCAACTGTTTGAGTATTATTATTCATATAAGAAAAAACTGAAGTGGTTCATCAAATGTGTCTTGTGATTTGTTTATGCACTCTGTTTAATCTTCTTTTCGGGTCTTACTAGGTCTTTTTATCTACGTTAAGATTTCTTTTTTTCTTATAATTTTAGTAAACTTGCTATCCCAAATACATGAGATGTCAAAGTGGAATGATTGTAGAGAGCTTTTGTAAGTCGATGAGTTGTAACAAACATTGTCAACAATTAGAAGAACAGATCATGATCATCACTGGAACAAATATCCGAAAAACAAACTTTGATCAAACCCAATAATGGCCCAAAGCCCAAGATGCAATGTGCGCATGCCTCGTGGTATTTTGTATAGAGCTCATATATGTTATGAAAAACAAAACAAAACAAAAAACTAGTGATGGGGTCTATCATAATGATTTTAAAGAGGTTTCTATGTGTTTTCAGGTAACGCGAGTAAGATCTAAAAAGCAATAGTAGCAGAGAGCAGTAAAAAAGAACTGTGAATGATAGAAAATTATAGTTAAGAAGCTTCTTAAGAAATCTTAAAAGGGTACGATAGTCAGTTTGTGAGTGACTGATAACAATGTTTGTTGCCAATTACACCCAAAACTACATAATCATGTGTTATATCTAAGGGTGGACACGGATCGGATAGTACCATATTTTTTGGTGTTTGCGATTTGCTTCGAATCTTACGGATATCTGATTTTCCGATTTGCTTTGCTTCGGAGAAATACGAATATTCGGTTTTTCGGATATTCGAGATTTTTTAGATATTTGTGAATATTTACGGATATTTATGGATATCTCATACACCATGTTTAATACAAATAAATCTAAAAAAAAAATATACATGTTTTTGTTTTTAGAAAACATTTATACATAATACTAGACCAAAAGTGAAAATTAGTGGAACTATATGTTCCATATTTTTTTCATAATGAAATATTTTTTTTTGATAAAACACATAATTTTATAAACTTGTAGTTTTTAGAAATATTTTATATTCTTTCCTTAATTTAATACATTATATATTTTTTATAAATAACACAAATATATGTTAAAACAAAAATTTGTACATATTTAATTGTAGATATACATTTATTTGTATATAAACCAGAGCGGATCGGATATTCGCCTTTAAAATTTTTAGTATTTGTTATTTACTTCGTTTCTAACGGATATTGAATTTTAATATTTGCTTTACTTCGAAGACTTACGGATATTTGAATTTTTCGGATCAAATCGAAACGAATAACGGATCAAATCAAACTTAACGGATAAAATGTCCACCCCTAGTTATATTCAAAATAAAAAAATATCTAAACCTGTAGTCAAATTGTTGATTGTTTCAACCTATACTTACTAATTGAATACCACAATATTTAACTAATAATTTAAAAACATTAATTGTTCGAACAATTAAACTGTGGCTGGATTTCCGCAATCTCATCAATCTAATAACAGTACTTGTTTCCAATCACACCCAAAGCTACATAATCATGTGTTATATTCATAAAAAAATATCTAAACCTGTAGTCAAATTGTTGATTGTTTCAACCTATACTTACTAATTCAATACCAAAATATTTAACTAATAATTTAAAAACATTAACTGTTCAAACAATTAAACTGTGGCTGGATTTCCGAGTCAATCTAAATCATCAAATCTAATAAACCCGCTATTAGTTTGATTTATAATCTTGCTTGTTTATATATTAATACTAGTAGCCAAAGCAGATGCATGTATGAGAGCGATAAGCCAGCCAGCATGTGGCTCACCACATCCACACGATACACAAATTTTGGTGTTGTATTGAAGCGTCCAATCAATTCTTATACTAATCTTCTTAACCGTTATTCATTATAAGCCCTCAGTCCCAACTATATACAGTAATATAAAGAACTTATATCGGTTCTAACAAGATTTTACATTATAGTCAACACGAATTGTTTATTATATACAGAAATTAAAACAACTAGATACTTGATATTCATTGCCTTCACATGTTCATCATTTAGTATGTACTGCTAATTTTTATAGAAAAGTATTGTCGGGTACATTAGTTGCTTAATTGTTACACTTAAACTAGTACCATCGAACTTCATTATTGGTATCACGAGAGGAAGCATGAACATCCATTAGTATGCTTCAACAACTATCATAACATCATCATGTAGTAGTGAGGTTTAACAATAGTTTTCTTCTACTTACAAAATAATATGTAAAAAAAGTACTCTCTCAGACTCTCGGTCAAATCTTTCAGTCAAGTCTTTCAGCCAAGTCTATCAGTCTAGTCTTTCGGATAACAATACATTTTGTCATTTTGATAATCGATTATTGGCCAATTAAATATAACCCTCAGCAGTGAATATGGATTATGTAGTCGTTGTTGGAAAAAGAGAAAGATCACATACATAATAACGATAAACTATACATTTTATTGACTTTATATATCATTATAATCTAATAAAACTGTAAATATATAGCAACCACAAAATATCCAAATTGCATGAACGATAAACTACGATAGAATTTTGATATTTTGTTGATTCATTTTGATCTCCAAATATATATATATATATATATATATATATATATATATATATATCTCCTTGATCCATAGGATCTTTTAGTATATTTTTGACATTTCGTAATTTCGATATCCTCACCAAATAACCTATTCAGATGATGTATTCTTCAGTTTACACATTTGTCAAAAGAAGACTAATGTATAGACTAATGCATTTCAACTTCATCAGACGTGCGAGCCAAAGACATCCTCCTCATATGCTCGATTTTGTGAGTGCGCTTTGAAAATGTACTCGAATAGTTTTTTTGGTTTAATGACTATTCAAAGTAGTTACAATCGGTTTATTTAAACAATCACCCTGCATAAATCGTTCGATGTTATGAAAGTGACCCGAGTCATCATAACTTTTCCGAAAAAAATATTACAATATATACGTTTTCAAAGTTTTGGCATAAAGTTGAAACTGATTGTCATATAAATATGTTGTACAACATGTCGAAAACGTGGGACTATAACTAGGATTATCCTCTTCTCCAACTGCCATATATACAAACAAAAATTGTAGTTTTTTTTTTTTGTCAACATTCTATTCATACTCGTAGCTGTTTTGGTTTCTGATTTTATATATGTCGTAATTTGTAAATAAATGGAAAACAGATCTACAAGAAAATGAATAAATACACTTAGACCTTACGTAATAAATAAGGAGAAAAAGGTAAAGCAAAAACGTTAGAAAAATAGGGTTACCTGAATTTGATCGCCGAGGGAGAGCTCCGCTCGAGGGCATTTCAGGTAATAATTAACTCTCATACATGCGCCTACGTCTTCTCCACCAAATGCTTCTTGAAGGTGTTCCTTTTAGTTCCAAGTTTGACGATAGTATCCTCATGAGTCTCTCGCCTAGCTTCTTCACCATACGTAGTCATCCACTTCTCTATAATATCCATTATAAACATTTTTGTAAACTTCGACATGAGCGATCCAGAAAAGTCAAGTAGTCAAGTCTTTCTTTCTCTAAATGAAAATTAATATAAAGTTATATTCTAACCAAAAACTTTCAGTCAAGTTTTTCTAATATAACAAATTAACAATACATTTTTCCACCTAAGTAAATTATCGTTGGCCAATTAAACATTAATTAGGTAATCGTTGATGGAAAGAGAAGGAGAACAATTACATGATATTAATAAACTATATAAAATACCACATGTTGTTTATTTTTATAATACAATAAAAGCTGGGTTTTTAAAAACAAAAAAAAAATACAATAAAAACTGAAAATATATAGCAACCACAACATAGCCAAATTGCAATAAGGATAAACTGATAATATTTTAGGTATTTTATTGATTCATTCTGATCTCCGATATATATCTTCGTCGATCGTTAGCATCTTCTAGTATCTTTCTGATATTCCATATCTTCAATGTCCTCGCCAGATAACCTATTCAGGTGATATATCCTTCAGTTTACACATTGCTCAAAAGAAGATTAATGTATACACATTAATTGCTGGATTAAATATTAATATACTGCACTAGAATTTGAGTTACATAAGCAAGCCGACTTACATTTCGTCTCTTTATCCATTAACGAGGGATACATGAGACTCAACGTAGGATTTGCCACGTGGACCGTGAGTGCGAATGAAGAGTCTGTATTGATCATAGGACATGGGAGGATATAAAGGAGGATTAGTAGAGCTGACAAGTTGTTCCAGTGGCTGAATAGGAATGTCACTCTTAGGGTTATAGAAGAATGCAAGTGAAACCCTTTCTTTCTGCGAGTTAACTACCACTCGATGCTCCGAACTCTTGTATATCGAATTGCTTAGTATCTGCATTTTCACAAAAAAAAAAAAAAATGTTTTCTTAGTATAGCTATATCGTATATAAACCGCTTTTAGAAGTATATTTAGCGTTTAGTTAAAAAAAGGTATGTTTAGCGTCAAAACAATGCAAAAGCTTATAATATTGCATGACTAACATATCACACTTCTACTTTATCAAACGTGAGAGCCATGACCATCCTCCTCATTCTTCAATATGCTCGATTTGGGAATGCGCTTTTAAAAACTACTCGAATAGATTATTATTTTTGGGTTAATGACTATTCAACTAGTTACAGTTTGTTCATTTATATTATCATCCTATATAAATCGATGTAATGAAAATGACTTGAGACATATTATAACTTTTTGATAAAATAAATATATATTTTTTTTAAAAAAATGTTGCCATAAAGTTGAAACTGATTGCATATTAATATTTTCTCCGACATGTCGAAAACGTGGGACTATGCTAGGATTATCATTTTTCACCAACTGCCGTATAAAAACATAATTTGCACTCTTCTGTCAACATTCTATTCATATTAATTAGTAGCTATTTTGTTTTACGAAGTATATATTGTGATATTCAAAAAAAAAGTATATATTGTGGTTTGTAAATAAATGGGAATAGACAAAGGAAACAAATCCACAAAAAAAAAAATGAAGAAGAAACTTATACCTCACGCATAAATAAGGAGAAGAAAAGTAAAGCAAAAACGTTAAAAGAAAAATAGGCCGGTTACCTGCATTTGATCGCCTAGATTGACGACAAAAGCATTGGGGAGAGCATTGACGGTAATCCACGTGTCACCGTGACGGACTTGAAGGCCGGCGACTTGATCGTCCGGCAAGAGGATGGTAATGCCGCCGGGATCGGAGTGAGGGGAGAGGCCGAGAGCAAGCTCTGGTCGAGGGCATTTCGGGTAATAGTTAACCCTCATACATGCACCAAAATCTTCTCCACCGAATGCTTCTTGAAGTTGTTCTTCATTTACTCCCAAGTTTGACGATAATATCCTCATAAGTCTCTCGCCTAGCTTCACTAGTTCTCTAGCGTACTCGTCCACCACTTCTCTATAATATCCATAATAAACATGTTTTTAAAACAGAAAAACATAACGTCCAACTAGTTGTCATAATGGTAGTCTTCTTTTAATATTGCAGGAAAAAAAAGTCCAATATCAATTTATAAAAATAAAAAGGTAATTAGGACTGGAGTCATCAACTCAGATTGGGTCTTGAAACTGATCATTTATGGCGAAGTCTTGAAAGATCAGGGTAAAATAATGATCATTGATTATTTATGACGAAAATAATTATCTATTTTTGGTTTGGTTCTCGTTCGAGTTTTCTGATCTGGATAAAATGTCCAAAATTAAATGTAACTTCTTCCTTTTTGGCATCAATCTAAATGTAACTAAGTTCAAAGATCAAGTATACAGATCTTAATTATATAAACAAGTTCTCAATTTTAATATCAAACAAAAAGTTCGTTAATTATATAAACAAAACCCATATGGAAACAAGAGAAAATAAAAAAAGATGGGATACTTTTATCAGTTACCTAATGTTTGATGGTAAAGAAGGCCATTTGTTGAGATCCTTCAAGACAAGAGGAAGAAAATTGAGAAAGTAATAATCATTCCAATCAAGAAGTGCTCCTTTTTCCACACCCAATCTGCTTCCGTAACCTTCATAGGTACTCGGGGAGTTTGAGTAATCTTCTTTGGCTTCTACAGGCAAATGGAAGAAGCTTCTCCAAGCTTCTCTAGCTCCGGCCATCAGCTCCGGCCTCACCCCATGGTTGATCACCTTAAAATAGGACCATGTGTGTGTATAAACGAACCATATCGATCAGGCATATTCTTACAATGAACCGAACAGATTTTGGTGCAATAAAAATGAAACCTCCTGATTTTTTTCTATCATATATACAATAAAGCCAAGATGTATTATGAAAAATATGTAGACAATTTTTTTATAAATTTAGTAATTATTTATATTAAACCAAAAAAGAAGCATTTTTAAACCCTTAGAAACTATAATCAAAACGAAAACAAAAGCGAAACATCAAATTTCACTTTTTTTACCTGAAAGAACCCAAACTCACGGCATGCCTCCGAGACCCTCTCCTTCTCCTCCTGGTTGCCGGATAAGATGCTGCTTAGGTCTATGACTGGGATATTTATGGCGGCACCTTCCGATTGGTGGTTGATAGTGATGGTTTCATTAGGGCGTTGAGACGGCGGCTTGATGAAACGGTCGGGGAGGGTGGCGAGGTTGCTCTCGGCCAGGGACTGCACTCGGATGATTGGTTCTGGCCACTTATCGCCGAGGCCTTCCGTGGGTTTGTCTAGGTCGCTTATGTTGTCCATTTTAACTTCTTGTTCTTGGTCGTTGAGGCCGTTCTTGGTCTTGATCTCGATCTTGTCAGTGGTCTCCTTCTCAATCATGATTTTGTCTTGGTTGTTCATGTTTTCTGTTTTGGCTTAGTGATATTGCTCTTGTTCTTTTACTTGTTCATGTTAAGTTGTGAAGCATTGTTATCTATATATAGAGTGTGTGTAGAGACATAGAACGAGAAAACCATGAAGGGAAAAACTGTGGGTTAATAAAATAAAAGTATCTTGAAATTTTTCCTCGTGGTTTGTGAATATTAAAATAGCCATTTTAGTTCTTTGTAGAAAGTAACTGAAGAAACCGTAACCGACGATGAAAACCAGAAATCGTAACCGACGAGGGAATCCGGAGTCGAGTTCATGGGATTTCGGCCATGTGTTTGTTAATTACGAAACGTGTATGACATGTGAATAAACGTTTTCTACTACGTTGTATAAAAGATAGAAAATGATATGGAACGTGTATAGCATGTTTGTTTGGAGTTCTTTGTTCGGTTACTGTTTGTAAAACTTTGTAGATATTTTATCAAATAAAAATCTGAAATAGTTTACACTAGGCCTGGGCATTCGGTTTTCGGTTCGGTTTCGGTTCGGTTCTTTTGGTTTTCGGTTTTTCGGTTATAGAGATTTAGGAACCGTTCGGTTATCTATGAAATTCGGTTCAGATCCGGTTCGGTTCTTTTCGGTTTCGGGTCGGTTCAGGTAAAAATTATAAGAACCGACTAATATCCGAGAAATTTGTGGTTCCAATTCGGTTACGGTTTTTTCGGTTAATTTTGGATAATTCAGTCTAAAAAAACAATTTTTTGGAAATTTTTCGGATATAAATCGGGTAATTCGGATTAATTTTAATACTTTGGATAAAAACTATTCGGGTAATTCGATTCTTTAGGATAATTTGGATAATTTAAAATACTTTAGACAAAAAAAAGTACTTGAGTATTTCGATTTTTTAAATAATTCGGTGTATTAGTAGTATGTTTAGAACATTTAGTATTTTTAACATTAAATATAATTAATATTTTTAGGTATATAAATTTTATTTCGGATATTCGGATACCCATTCGGTTCTCGGTTTGGTACCGGTTCGGTTTCGGTTTTTCGGTTATAGAATAGGAACTGTTCAGTTATTTTTGAACTTTGGTTCGGTTTTGGATTCGGTTTTTCGGTTCGGTTCCGGTTCGGTTTTTGGTTTTCGGTTTTTATGCCCAGACCTAGTTTACACTAGTTTCTTTTATAATCTCCTAATAATGTAAACCAATATTATTAGTACATTAGGATTGGCCCGGGCTACGCCCGGAGTTTTTGTATGAATTCTAATTTTAAATCATTCATTGTTTTTGTCTTATGCAAATCAAAAATTTTAGTATTCAATTTTTTTATTAGAAATTATTATAAAGTGATGAGTAGAATGAACAAAAATTAATTAAATTTAATTATGGTGTTTAATTGGTCAAATTGTAGATATGTTTGGTTTATAACTTTTCTTTCATATTAGTTTCTTACTAATTTAATGGACCTCCCCCTAAATCTACAATTTTATATTTTTATGCTTTATTTTTTTTAAACCAGCTGCCTAAAATGTAATATTATCTACAATCCTAACATGTAGTTTGTTTAAGCTACTAATAATCTAAACGTCCAAGCATTCTAAAGGATTGAGAAATATTATTAGGAAAAAACTGTAACAGAGCAAAAGAAAGTAAAATGAAAACTAAAGATAATGAAAATCGTCAAGTATGAAATTGGTCAAATGATTTTGGGTGTTGATTTTCTATGTTGAAACAAAGCGTAAGAATTTCTCCAACTGATTATAGCAAAAACAATCAGTGCAATGGTGTTTCAGGTCATTGAGGTGACATCTTCTTGGTCGCGTTACGAGGATCATCTTGTGGGAGACACACGAGACTGTAGTTTCTTCTGGGAGATTCTTGATGCATGTACAATAGGAACTCAAAGGGAGATTCTTATAGTAACATCTGAGATTGATAACCACCCTCCATCCATGTTTATATTTTTGGAATTCACTGTGTCAAAGTCTTGTATCAACTATACTAACATCTCCAAAATAGTTTGGATGGCGTGAATACTTCTACAGTCCAACGTCACCATCTTCCTTTATTTCTTTGAATTATTTTGTTGATCAGCTATAGCTCCAACTTTCAACCAAAATTCCTGCAACCCACACTTAGTCCAACCAATAACATCTTCCGGCTGAAACAGTCTTCCACGTTGCATGCATTAACTAAAGTAACGGTTTACTAACTTTCCAAACACACACGGCCTGCAAAGGTGAACATAAAGAACAAAACCCACATGATGTAAGAGAAGTAGCAGCAGCCTCCGCCTTGATATCTGTGACCTTCCCCGTGCATAAAAAGTCTAATTCATGTAGTTAAAATATATTGATAATCAATACGTGACACAGAAAGTTTTCAAACATCAAGATACAAACTTGTTAAAGTTCGCAGCTTGACCTGAGGCTGGGCAGTGACAACAAAAGCAATTTCTAAATCATCTTCCCTAAATGAAAGATCTATGAATAAATGTTGATAATCAATACATGAATAAACTGAAACAAAATAAACAAACAAAATCGGAATCAAATTTATCTCCCATAAACGGGAACTTTTGGAAAATTTTTTTCCACAAACGAAAGTTTTTGAATTAAAATTTTGATAATGAATAAAAGAAAAATTTGAAACAAAATCAACCAATAAAACCTAAATCTAAATCATCTCCCATAAACAAAGCTTTCGATTTAAAAAAATTGATAATCAATACATGAAAAAAGTTAAACTTCCACAAACAAAATCGAAATCGAAATCATCTCCCATAAACTAAAAGTTTGATCAGAGTTTAATGCTGGATTTCTGGAAATCTTCTGACCGAAGTCTAAGAGGAGAGAACTGATGAAATTCGGGGATAGGACTTACCTTTTTAAAGTCGAAAATTCTGAGAAAGGAAGTAAAAGGAGGATGCATTTAAAGATATATAGTGTCAGGTGTGGAGAACGATTGTTAATGAGTCCATTGAAGACGATGATTCGATTCAGATTCACTCTGTTGCGCTTGAAGATTTTTTTTGTCGGCAAGATTGAACAAAGAAAAATTTAGGTCTCTAGACGTTTTCATGGTGATGGCAAATTCCAGATCAAATTTGGGTTCGATTTAATTTTTGTAAAGGCCGTTTACGACAAAAGCCCATCAGACAACATGTTAAATGATACGGTGAATTTCAATTACCTTGACACGTGTCACGACCAGAGCCTTCGAAAATCTGATGTGGATGCTGACATGGCGCATCCAAGAGAGAATAAACTGTATTTTATATCAATAGATTATTGTCTTCTGCTTGAATTGTTGGGGTAGTTTAACAACATAATCGATCTTAAAATATTTAATGACTTCATACCTTACTAAAATATAAGGGGATGTTATTTAATTATGAATTATAATATAATTTAAATCTAATCAATTCAATGTTATTTAATTTAACTAATGATTTTAAACTATGCCTTAAAGCTCAGTGTTATTATATGTTGTATTTGTAGTCATGCTTGAATTTTGTCCAAAAATAATTGGTGTTATACAATTAAATTTTAAATATTTTATTAAAATATAATGTCACAAATTCTTGTGAATAACATCAAAATTCAAATTTTACAGAATACAGAACCTAGAGAATGAACTTTAGATCCATAATGGAATAATATGACTGACGAATTGGAAGAATATTGACCTTAATTTAGGAAGAATAGTTCCCGCCGGTTCTTCTTATTACTTTTGGTTTTGTTATAGTCTGTCTAACCATTTCTATATTTTTCCTTTGTATTGCTCTTGGCGTTGTCAATTTAGCTGACCAGTTCTATATGTCCAGATGGGTTCACATTCCCGTCACGAACGCTAAACTGGGAATTGCGCATGCCAGAGTCACCATCAACCATACCCTTATACGTTCCCTAGATTGTTTCATTGTGAAAATCATGTTTTCTTCTTTTGCTGACGTTTACCTTATCTCTAAGTTGTATAATCTCCATTTCTTTTCCTTCACATCCTCCTGCAAAATGAATCTGATATGAACTTGTTAAACCAAGCTGGAGAAACCACTTCAAACTGCTTGCACAACAGAAAACCTCATGCCTTTTCTCAAGCTCCTCACCGCACAAGGTGCTGATTTGGAGGGTCTGAACTATAAATAACGAGCTTGCCACGCCTCTTCACATCACAGAACTCCTTCTATATATATATATATATATATATATATGTTGTCCACTTGTCCTTCTGTTGGGACATGTGAGCTAACATTGAGACTCATGCTCAGTGGATCGAATAGTACGCATTTAAGTGGTTATCTATTTTCTGCAATGTCATTGTTTCCTTTTAAAATATTACAAAAGTAGACATTTTTCTAGACAGAATCTTAACTTTTATAAGTGTCACTTTTCCATCTCTGCTAAATGAATTTGCATATGGATAATTTGCTTACATCCGTAAGTGGGGGACAGTGCTTTTATTATGTGTTAGCATCGGACGGTACTCCATCCTTATCTATGCCACTATGCGATGATAATTATTGATCTTATGAAAAAATTACAATAAACAAAAATCAAGAGTGTAAGTGTGATTATTTTTCTGTCATGCAATCACAAGTTAGGCCCCCGAGGAATATTCACTATGCGTTTTTTGTATATTCAACAAACCAATCAAACTTTATTGGTTTATGACTTTGCCAACCATATTGTTTTAAAATACTTTAGTTCGGGATTACTTGTTAGAACATTTAAGTGGAATTTAAAATATTGCATGTAATCCTTATGAAAGAGAGTCGATTTTGATATACCATGGCAAAACTCGTATTAATAAATAGTCGGTTGACCATGCATGTTCCCTAAATAGAAGGCCGACTTCCCAATAATGGAAACATGATTCATTGAATTTGAAAGGCACATGTAAATAGGTAACTAACTACCTATTGTAACAACAAATCTTGCTCGTCTGAAAATTAATTAATTTAGAAAGGAAAAGATGTAAGATTATATTAAATACACAAAGGAAAACATCAACTAAAATACACAAACTATAACATTTTTAATACAATAAGTATTAAGCATGATCAATATGTGGTTTGATCAAAAAAAAATATGTGGTTTGATCTTAAGGTGGTGAAGATTTGTGACGGTCTATGACCCAACTTATTTCATTGATCTTGTTCTTTTTTTTGGTTCTTCCTTTTCCGTTTGGTAGGATCTCATATTCTCATTTACTTTTTTTTTTTTTTTTTTTAATATAATTCCTTCTCTTATTTATTCTCCTCCTCAAGGGAGACATTGTTTTCGAATACAATAAGAAGAACGATTAGAGTAAAATCGAAAGATACAACAAAAGGAGGCGAAACACTTGTGAAGCATGAGTGATGTTTTCTCGTCGCTGATGAGAGGCATTCTAAGGATCGAAATGTTGAAACCACGAGTGTAAGTAAGTCTCCGAAGTGGAAGTGGACTGAGAAAGACCGCGGATAGCTGGGTTACGATCTAAACCAAACAGCTTTGCTTTGATGATCACTTTTACCTCTCTAACAAGGTGCAGGTAATGTCGGCTAGAGGAAGTGTGCAGTCTTGAATTCCTCTCTTTCCACAACACATACACAATAGCTTGGACAAGCAGATTGCATATAGTTCTAACCCTGATGTTTGTAGATGAAGATGGCAGCCACTGAAAAAGAGCCTCAAAATCCACTGGTAGAATTAAATTTGAATGACTAAAGAAGGCATTCCATACTTCTTGTGAATAAGTGCAACCGATGAACAGATGGTCACGATTCTCATCGAAGGAATCACATAACAAGCATCTCGCTGGTGTCTCAGGGCTCCATTGACGAAGCCTATCTCTCGTTGGAAGCCTGTTCAGAATTGAAACCCATGCTAGAAAAGCATGCTTAGGGATACGAATCTTGAATCATATAGTCTTGTGCCACGAGACTGAAGGAGGAGCAGGAAACAAAGTCTTCCAAGTGCGAGAAGCTTTAAATTGACCAGGCTGTGAGTCTGGACTATTTTTCCATAAGAAAACATCTGTGGTTGAAAGGGATAAAACCGGTGGCACATGAGGCAAGCAAGCCTTTATGAGCTGGATGATTCGATGACGCCCTCTAGGTAACCTCCAGGAATCACCAGAAATCGCTTCTGCTACTTTTGCCATGCTGCTGATCCCTAAAACACGAGGTCCATTTGCTCCAGATATAGCTATTAGTGGTCCCAAACCACAGGAGACAGAGCAGAAGACGACATGGACGATGGATTAGGAAACAGGAGAGAACTTCTCACCGGAGAGCGAGAGGCGGCTCCGGCGGCGGCAACGCGGGTGGAAACCCTAATCACCTTCAGAGTCGCATGAGAGCGTTTTCTAAAACGGAGCGTTTTATTTTCTCATTTACTTAAAGCCGTTTTAGAGAGAGAAACCGGAAGAAAGAGAGACGAGACTATGTTTCATGATAAATAACTATGCAACAAATAAATATTCCTTGAATGTTTCGTGATTACTTCAATTTTGTTAGACAAAAAACAAGCAAGATGAATGTTGCGCAGAAACTTCCTTTTTGAGAATTCGAGTCAAAAACGTATCAAAATCAAATTTCGTGTAATCCACAATTACTGGATTCATCAAAGCTTTAACATGGTTAGGATTTCAGAATAGACCATGAATCTTCTCCCGTAGATCATCCCACATTTTCACCACATCAAGTCATCAAGAGCAGTACACATCTTTACTACCTTGAGATCTGACCACATCTTTACTACCTTGAGATCAGAACAAATCTTCACCATCTTAAGATCAAACCACATCATTTCCCTTATATCGATTTTCATAATTCCTCTTTCCAGTTTCTGGTACGATAATTGGACACCTTTTGGGCAACTTATCAAGTTCATCGGTCCTCATGGACCTAGAGAACTTGGTGTCCCTTCTGACGCCACTGTCGCCTCAGTTATACGCAATGGAGGATGGAACCTTCGGCCTGCTCGCTCTGATGAGGCTGCTGCATTTCAAATTCACTTATCAACGCATACTTGGGAATCATTACGCCCCAGAGCAACTACTCAACCATGGACCGCTAATGTATGGTTCAAAGGAGGTATTCCTCGTCATGCTTTTCATTTCTGGATAACACATATAGACAGGCTACCGACCAGAGCAAGGCTATCAATGTGGGGCTTACCAGTCCAGCAATCATGCTGCCTCTGCAACCAAGCACTGGAAGACCGAGATCATCTTTTCCTTAGGTGTGAAGTTAGTGAGCACCTTTGGACCTTAATCTTGAGGCGTCTAGGGTATGGGAGATTCTTCTTCCACACTTGGTTGGCGTTTGTTACCTGGATGGGAGATAGGGACTCAGTCACTCCTTTAACCCTTCGTCGCTTAGCCTCTCAAGCAACCATTTACACCATTTGGACAGAGCGCAACAGCAGACTTCATAACAACGTCTCCTCTTCAACGGAGGCCTTGTTTAAAAAACTGGACAGACAACTCAAGGATATCATCCTTGCTCGAAGAAACAGGAAAGCCTTCAAGGGCCTCTTGCAGCTGTGGCTTGCTACTGAGTAGTTCTCTGTTTTTAAATTGGGTTCTCACTTTGTTTTTATCTTTTTTGCCATCGTGATTGCCTGTCTGCCTTAACACTTTGTAACTCACAACCTGCTCATTCAAGTAATGCAATTCATATTCTTAGCAAAAAAAAACTCTTTGCTTTTTTGTTCAAAAAAAAAAACTCTTTGCTTCCACGTTCTCCATTCCCGATATCGTTGACAGTTTCTTAATAAGGATCCACAAAATGTAATTACGTGCATAAGCATAATATACGGTTAAGTTGATAGACTAATTGACTTATATACTAGTAATTTTTTTTTTGAAATAATATACGCTTTGTCTTGAATTCGTGATCATGGCCCTTCATCGAAGTATTATGATCGACTAGTCGCAGTTTTATTATCATATTACTGAGGTCTGTGTGAAAAACTGACATACGGTCGTATGTTGAAAATTTCAAGTTTTCAATTATAATTTTGTTGCAAAAGTCATGCAATGCATATTGCAACGTGAGCAGACGACTCTTCCAAGAATATCTGGCAGGGACGGAGCTACATAAGGTAAATAGGGGGCAGTTGCCCCACCCCCCCATAAATTTTAAATTTTTCTTTAAATGCCATGGAGAAAATTTGGTTGCCCCCACTGAAAAATATATAGGAAAAATTGGAAAATAAAGACACTTTTTTCATAGATTTGTCATAATAGGATTTATTTTAGATTTTTAAGGTAAGTAAGATTTTTCTTTTTTTTAATACCATAATGCCCTTATATTTTAATGCCCTTATATTTACATAATCCCATTAATATTCTAATTTCCTTAAGTATATTTGTTAATTTGAAAAAAAAATATTAAAAATAAGGCAATAATTAAAAGGAAAGCAGAGAGTCGACGGGTAATAACCCTCGTGTTATTTCTCCTCCTCTTCTCCGCCGAGCCTTCGACCTAGTTCTCCTTTAATGGCGATTTAAGGTCAGAACTCACCATCACTCTTTTGTTCACCGTAGAGTCTTGAGTTCTCATCGATAATCTCATTATCGACTTCTTTTCTTTGTTATAGGCACAGCTCGAAGAATTGGAGATTTAGTCTTACTCTACGCCGTCGGACGCTCTTATTCCTCTTCTACCATCAATTTCGTCAACATCTCCGTTTCTAAACACTAGGTTTGCGATTACTCTATTTGTTTCTCTCAATCCTAAATTTCTTAACCAAACTCATCACTTAGAACTTCGATTTGTCTTTTTCTTAATCTAAAATTAGTTGAGTCGGTTGATTTGTCTTCTTATACATTAGGAACTTCATGCATGTAAATGTTTGTTTGTTTTGATTTCAATTTTAAGAGCTTCGATTTTGGTCTTTGTCTTGTGTAATACATAGGTATCTTACAAAGAGCTTCGTTTTGTTGTTGTCCGATTCGAAGGTTTGGTTTATTTTTGAATCTTAGACAAATGTGTGAGATTGTTTGTCTAATACATAGGTATCAAAATTGAGGAGTAAATTTAAAACTTGATGAATTGTGCAACCTACATTGTTTGTCTAATAGATAGGTTTGGTTTATTGTTTGTCTAATACATAGGTTTGGGTTGTTTGTGCTCTGATTATAAACTTATTTTCTGACATTTTAGGTATGTCTGAGGAGCTACCAAAGCGGCTGTTCAAGCCGGGTGAAGAGACCCAAGTTGGTCAGATCAATAACAACTGCAAGCTGGTGCGGTATTTGAAAAGATTGAAGGAGTGGATGCCAAAGGAGTTGGACACAGTGAAGCAAGATCTGTTTTGCTCAGATTTTCAAGCTGTTCGACAATGGTTTGGGATTCTCGGCGAGAGTGATACACGGCTTCTTGTGTAGGGAGCTGCTCACTTACAAAGCGCATGAGCTCTGGTTTGCCTTTGCGAGAAGATCTCTCCGCTTTTCATTGGTTGAGTTCCACGCAGTTACCGGGCTTCAGTGTGATACTAGTTGCTCACTTAAGGAGTTGGTTGACTGGGATGATGATGATGGTTTCTGGAGCTTAGTGATCAAGACAAATAAGGGGATTTCTATTTTGGAGCTGTGGGAACATCACAGGGCAGAGGTTAGGAAGTGGAGTAATGCTGATCGAATCAGGCTGGTGTATCTTTGCATCATTGTGTGTATTGTTTGCGGGAGAGATGAGAAGGCACCTATCCCCATCAAGTACGTGAAGTTGGTGATGGATCTTGAGCAGGTTCGAAATTACCCTTGGGGAGTTGCTTCTTTTGACCTTCTATGCGAGTCAATAGCTGAGAAACGAGACAAACTGAAGGAGAATCCAAAGAGTTACGTGTTAGATGGCTTCACCTACGGTCTTCAGATTTGGGCTATGGAAGCAGTACCAAAGCTTGGAAAGCTCTGTGGAAGAAAACTGAAAAAAGTTTTAAGAACGGTCCTAGATGCGTCAACTGGATGGGAGCTGCAAAGATTTTGTACGAGGAGCTCGACAAGTTGGAGAGCATCTTGACACCCGAGGTAAATTTTTTAAAACAATGAGTATTCAGCTATTTGCAAGTTTTTGTGTACTAGCTATTTTTGATATTTAGTTTGTATTAATGAATCACTCTTCTTCACCTTTCTTGTGTAGGATGACGTCTATCCATACATCTCGTGGACAGGGAATTATGATGTGGTTGAAAATGAGCAATTTTGGAGACAAGATGAGGTGGAGGATGATAGAGTCAAGCTTCTCAAGAGGATGATAATGAATAAGTTCGACTTTAGTGGTCATATTTGGGAGCATGAAGAGAAACCGGTCTTTTCTTTTGGGCTTGATAACGAAGAAGGTGAGACGGAGGATGTTGCTACGCATGAGGGAGACAGTGTGCCTGATGATGAAGTGTCTAACGACAATGATGGTGAAGGTGGAAGCGATGAAGCAGGTGGGAGCAATGAAGCAAGTGAGAGCGATGAGGAGTTTCAAACTCAAAGGATCAGCAACCATAGGGACGAGAGATACAAAGGGAAAGAAGAGGCTCCCAGATCGTGGAATGGAAAAAAGGAAGCATAAGGTCCTACAAACAAGACCACAACAGGCGCCCTTTGGTGAAGATATGAAGACTTTTGTTACGCAATTGTTTCAGCAAAATTTTGCTGCCATGGAAGAAAGGTTGGAGAAAAAGATGGGTGAAAGATTTGAGGAATTGCAGACTCAGCTTAAAAGCTCACGTGGGGATTCAACCGTCGAAGTTGAGCATGGAGATCCACCTGCGAGCAAGCCACCGGTTAGCAACACATCACTTAGCAACCTAGCGCCTAGCAAGCCATCGGCTAGCAACCCATCACGTAGCCACCTAGCACCTAGCAACCCATCGGCTAGCAACGCATCGCCTAGCAAGCCATCTCCGAGGAGGTCCAAACGCTTGGTAAAGAACCACTAGTCTACATAACTCTCTTGTTTTATTGTTAGTTTCCTCTGTGTTTTATCGGCCTTGTGATGTGTTTTGCATTATCTGGTTTTGGAAGTGTGTTTGGTTTGAAGTGTCTTGTTTAATAATGTATCGGCAATATGTAATGGATGTTTGTATTGTGAACCATGTGTAAGCTATTTATGTAACGGATGTTATTAGTTTATAAAATCAGGTTTTTAATGAGTTGCTTATGTATTTAGAATTAGTCTTGTTGTTAATTGCTTGTGCATTGCTTGAATTGACAGGATGTGAATTTCAGTCAAGCGGATGATATGGACGAAGCAATAGGTACGCAAGGTCTTGAAGGGCTTTCTCAAGCCTCGTTCGTACCCGGTTTTGATCCATCCCAGACCAATAATGACAAGGTTGCAAGTGACTGGTGGACTCCAATGACTACTGTCCGAAACTACCAAAAGTGAGATCACATAAGCAACTCCAGCTCCAACATCGGCAAGGTGGGATAGATGGACTAGAGGACCAAGCAAGAAGCTTCAGCTTAGTGACTCAGCAATGGAAGATGACGGTTCTCCACAGGCGTCACTGTATTATCTAACCGAAGAAGCGTGGCAGAGATTCACGGAATGGTCTACGAATCCAACAGCTTTGAGGATTGGTCCCTCTGTCTTTAATTTGACCCTTGCAGAGAATAGTTTGTGCTGGAAAATGGCTTGGAAACGAGGTATAGTTTTCTTATACATGTTTGAAAGGTTGTGTATTTGTAACATATATTTGATTGTGCTTTCGTAATTGTCCTTGTCATATATAGGAAATGGATGCGATGATGTATATATGGCGAGAGACATCTTTGGCGTTGGAATATAGACCGTGTTGCGTTCATGAGCGCCATGTTCTGCCTCGGATCGAGAATGAATACCGAAGTGTAAAGACAGGAAAAGAGGCTACGTGGTACCCAATCGCTTCTTCGTGCGGAGAGGAGAGCTTCCATCTCATGGGCGGACTAATAAAGTCTGGGGTGTCGATGTTGATCGTCTCTACTTTCCTCTGTTTGTAAATGGTAATTATCCATGTTTCCTCTACGCCTCAGTTTTTCTAGCTTTGTTTTTACAAAATAGGTGATGTCCGTCGCAGGTAATCACGGGTTGCTGTATCGTCAACATTATTGAGAAGAAAGTGGAAGTCTATGATTGCAGTCGGGAAAGGAATAGGCAATACGTCGAGAAGTTTGCTGCGATGATTCCTAGAATTGTGAAGGCAGTTGGGCCACCTAAGAGCAAGCTACACCTGTCATCCTATTCGATTGCAGATATGCCTATGCAGATGAGGTTGAACAAGTCTTGTGTTGATTATGGGCATACTCAAACACTTGGATTGCATCCTTCTTGGTGTCGACCTCAGTTTAGTGGAAGACGAATAATGCCTGGTTGCCGCGTAAGATTGCGATGATATTTGGGAGGCTGCTCATGATCCCATTTTAATCCAGCTTATGGCACAACATATGCCTTCGGATCTCGAGAGTTCTGATGTTTATGACCTTGAAGAAGACTGATACTATTACTTAGAGTTTTCTAGGAATTATGTGACATGACACAATTTTAGATTGCAATTTATTTGTGGTTTGCTTATGCTATTTTAGTTGTGACAATACTCTATTTTAGAGTTTTCTAGGAATTATTTTGGGAGTTCTCCATTACCCTAAACCACTAAACTTGATTATAATACAATGCAAACCCCAAACGAACCCAAAACCACTAAATTGCAACACATATTTGAAATAACCATTAACGAACCCAATCTTAACCCTAAACCCTAAGGAAACACTATATGAACCCTATACATAAGAAGCTTTTAATCTAAACTCTTAGCATTTTATTTGAGAATGACATGTAATTGTTTGACAAATCCTATTTGTAGTTCTTATTGAACACTAATAATATTTTTTTTTCATGTATAAACACAACTTTAGTGGATATATGGTGAAAGTACATACCCTAACTAATCCTAAGCGAACCCTAAATTGTTTTTCATTAAATTTAATAGTTCTTCCTCAGGCAGAAAACATGTTTTCTACCTAGTGAAACGACATCGTTTTGTAATTTTTTGACCTAATCCCATTTCTTCCTCATTATTTCACGACAGAGATAAACCAAGGGGCGAAAACTTGGCGATCAACTCAATCATGTCTTCCGTCGGTTCTTCTTTCGATTCAAGCTACCGAGACACCAAACAAAGAGGAATTCCGAAAAGATGTAATTGCGGCAAGGCAGTGGATCGTTTCACTTCAAGAACCGTCAAAAATCCGGGAAGATTGTTCCATTGTTGTCCGATGGGATCTGAGAAGGTTTGTCTCTATTCATGTAACTGTGTCATTGCTCGAATCTAACTGGTTGTTGATGTTAATCATGAAGGACAAAACTCACTTGTTCAAATGGACTGATAAATCAGTTGTTGAAGAAATTGAAGATTTTCAAGATATGTTTGACGTCCTGCTCGTGGACAATTCTGAGTTCCATAAATCCATGAGAGCTTCTGACACCATCCTGAAACGCCATACGAGTAGACTTGAAGAAATGGAAGATGCAATTGCTCGTTGTGAAGAAAAGTCCATGGAATGCATTAGAGAGTTAAGGATCATCAAAGTTGTGTTTGTGTGTTGTTTTGCTATGGTCTTCATGTATCTTACATATGCATGATGTTCAATTTGTTTTTCTGTTTTTCCAAACAAATGTAAGACTATGTTCTATGGAGTTTCTTGGTGATTTTCCTTCTTTCTAACAAAAAAAATTGCAAAAATCAAACTGTCAATAGAAAAGATGGATTTGTCTCAACAATGTTGTGAAGCAAAACAAATAACGAGAAAACACCGCATAACAAACTAGAGAGGTAAATCACATGTTCCTCTCTTGTGTCCCTCATACCACACCGCTGCACTTGTGCCTTTTCTTCTTTGTCGATCCTTGAGAAGATCTAATCTTGTCTTCTCTTGTTTCATACCTTCTCTTTACTGGTCTACCAGCACTCTTTCTTGTCTCTGGTGGTAAGATCTTCGCAAGTTTAACCTCATCCGGACATTCCATTCAGCCTCTGGAACTGGTATGGGATTAATGGATTCCGTGATAGGCAGCTCTCCACGTTGGAGTGCTATAGGCATCATCGATAAATCGGTTTACTTCCATACCGTGTCAAAAAGAGAACGAGCAATTTCTAAATGCTGCAAATTACAGAAATATATAAGCTTATTATAAGAGAACGAGCAATGTCTATATACTTCCATACCTCGAGAATAAATTGCAGGAATGGCGGTTCGCATGGAATTTTTCCTAAATCAAACTTCCCACATGTGCATGATCTGGTTTGCAGATTAACATGACAATCATATATGTCTCCTTTAACAAGTGATCTGAAGTTGTCAACCATGAGAACCTGAAACCGTCGAGCCTTCACAATTCTCCTATCAATCTTTTCTCCACCTTAACGGCTAAAGGATCAATATGTTTGGAGCTTAACATGCGACGCCATAGAACCATCGGGTCAACAGTTCTCTTATACTATCTAGCAAAGGAATTCTGGAAATTATGCGGGTGATCTCGAACTGAATTAATCGACTCGGCAGGTTATTGGTCCTGATGTCATACCTGGATCGGGGAAGAGAGAACGAGCCCATTTTCGACATCAGCCTCCTGTAGGTATCTTCCAAGCCGGACTGATATCAACAATTTCGGTGAAAGCGTTCACGAAATTCACTATACCTATCGCCTTTGAAGCCTTTTCCACCAACGCAGAGAACCCTTTTGTCCTGAAGGATTTAACCACATTGGTCAACAAGTGGTGAATGCAAATTCCATGTTTTGATCGTGGGTAGACAGTCCCAATTGATTTAGCAATTGGCGTATTTCTATCGACACAAACGCCAAATCTTTACTATCACCAATAACCACATTCAACTGCTCAAGAACCACTCCCATGATTCGTCATTCTCGAATCAACAACTCGAATGCAATTGGATACAAGTTGGAGTTACCATCTACAGCTGTAGCAACAAGTAGAACTCCTTTGTATTTATTTTTCAGAAAAGTTCCATCAACAACAATCACCCTACGCATTGAACTGCGGAAATCCTCTAACTGATTGCCCAAACGACATAAATAGATACATGAATCTACCATCCTTGTCAGTTTCATAGTGAGTGTGTACCAGGATTAGCTTCTTTAATCATATGCAGATATGATGGTATCTTTGCATAGCTTTAGATGCGGTATACCTCTAACATTGCTATTGCATACTCACGAGCTTCGAGCGTGCCAATAAGTGATCTCGCGGCTATCGCCAGCCTCATAAACTGAATGATGTCGTTTGCCTTTGGTCCATCATTGGCATCATCAAATCGATGTTGTATCAGCTTCCCAATTGTTCTTGCCGACGCCATTTTTCCGAATTTGCTTTTCTTTGAAGGAGCACATGAGTGGTTCTCAACACACTTATTGATCATGAAATATGTAGATCCATCAACACATTCCGCCGCGCAGTCCGATTGCACGTTTTATCCTTACATCGTATGGACCACCATTTTTTTGTTGATTTGGTAACAATGAAATCGTAATTATTCTTCATCGCCCAAATTTCAATTGTTGCCTTTAGAACACGTTTACTTTGGAAAAGTTGATCTTTCTTCACGAAACCAGTGATCCCAGCTCCTTTCCTTTTCACTATCTCCATTGCTTTCACTCTTTAAACCAGCATCAGCGAACCATCCTCAGCGATATGATTCTTCCTTTTATCACAACACTCTGTTGATGGTTCTGCAAATTCTCCCTGATTTGTGTCAGGAACTTCACCTTCCTCAACATTACTTGAATCACACGGCTCCTTATTCAAATCGATGTTGACTCGTTCCTTTTTCTTTACACCAGTACCAGTACCAGAGAACGTGACACACAAGGTTGTAGAGGAACCCTTCTTTGCGTAGCCCACAAAGTTACATACTTGTCGATCATTGCTGATACTAATGGGAGGATTTCCTCTTTGATTCACCATATCATAACTGAACTCCACATTAACCAAATTAGGGTCGACCCCATAATCTTCACACACCATGATCTTGAGTTCCTCCAATGAAGTAGTAGTTTCTATTGTAACCATTCGACCACGCCTTTGTTTGTCTGCCAAGAAATTCCACTCGTCACTGAAACTTGACATCCATACACCAGATTTAACATAGATTAGAACCATCTTCTGTTGGTTGATAGAAGATTGTTTGTCGATGAACAAAAGAGAGGAACAAGGAAGAGGAAGAAGAGATCGTGTGAAGATGGAGAAAATCGTGGGGGGAAATATACTTAGAGATATTTAGGATAGATTTTAGGAAACATATCACACGAAATTTGGAAGTTTCCATATTTACTTTATTTGGCTAGAATATACATCATAATGAAGGCACAAACATGTAGAGAGTGGAAACTACATTACGCCAAGAGCTATTATTTAGTAAAAGGCGAATAAGGTATGGCAGTAAAAAAGGTATTTCATTGATTGTTGGGTAAAACTTGTAAAAATGCCTCAGGTAAACTCGTGATATATAGCTAGAATAATGCGAGACAAAATCTAGCTAAGGTAAATTGCTGAAGAAAGAGCAGTATATATTTTCTACCAAGGGTAAACCTATGTGTAATACTTTGTATTCGATTTGTACAGTACATAGAAGGTTAGAATAAATATTCTATCTTAGGTTTGACATTAAATAAAACATAGTTCCATAATTTTTTTAAAAAAAAATTTAAACATAGAAGTAGATATACTTTGGTTTATAATGACTTATATATTTTTTAATATTTTTTTACCTTAGTTTACTATTTTTTCCACAACACAAGGGCAAAACTTGTCCAAAATGAACAAAAGTATCAAAAGTCTTATTTTGACAAACAAACAAAAAACATGTCTTGTTTTTCCAATTCTCCCAAATATATATTGCCCCCCTTAACACATTCAGTGCGCGAAACTCAAGATATTATCTGGTATCTGTTTATTATATCTATTTCCACTCTGAAAGAGACTATTTTGTATTATGCAGTGATAATATTACTCACATCTTATAAACTCTTATTTTACAGTGTTTTTCATAGTTATGATTGTTACTTGCTAACTTTTGAATGTTTATTTGCTAAGTCGTCAGCACATAGATTTGCTTCCCCTAGATAGAGGCTAAAGCAAGCTTCGCACAATTAGTTTCTTTTCTTGGTAGTGAGTCTAGTGACTGGTCACATTAATCATGTAATTAACATCTAATTTATTTGACCTTTTTGCATTTCAGTAGCTTAATAATTTCATACTTTTCTGTTTTTTTTCTTCCAAGAAATCAAACTACACGTACCTTATTCAAAGTCAACTCCCTCATAACGAAAACATTAGTTTTTTTTTTTTTTTTTTTGGGCAAACCTTCGATTAGAAATAAAAAGAGTTCATCACCCAAGGGTGGATACAATAGAAAGGTTACAGGCTGATTTTGCAAGTCCATCAGCAATAACATTGTTTACTCTAGGGATAAAAGAAAAGGAGATAGATTCAAAGGAGCCACTCAAAATGACAATATCATGGAGGATTCCTTGAATTTCCACAGCTGAACTGTTACTAGAGAGAAGAGAGACAAGACTCTTAGAGTCCGAGAAGCATTCCAGCTTCCTGAATCCTGTCGAAAGTGCAGCGGTGAGAGCTGCTTTAACCGCTAAGGCCTCCGCCATGAGAGCAGAGCCTATAAAGGTGCGGTTTGAAGAACCATGTCCGAAGAAGTTGCCCGAGAAATCCTTAAAGACCCAACCCAACCCTCCTGCTCCCGAAGAAGCTAGCCATGAGGCGTCAAAGAAACATTTAATTGTGTCGGGATCAAGGTGGGATGTGGGAGCTATGAAGCGTGCTTTCTGAGGAGGAGTTGGCACTGGCAGTTGGGCATTTTGCCATGACCTTGCCTCAGTAATGGCTTTTCCCACTATCTCCTCTGCAGTGAAAGTCCTATCCTCAAATAACAATTTATTCCTTCCTGTCCACAAGTTCCATAGGATCCAGGGATAGAGAGGTGTAGAAATACCAGTAGGAGGTAAACAGGTAGTGAGGCGACACGCTTGGAGGAGGAGGGTCGGAGATGAGATAATAAGAGGCTCTGGTTTATGTAACAGTGGCGCTAGGTCCCAAACACTCCTCGCTATAGAGCATTGGAGTAAAACATGAAGCTCTGTTTCCGGATCTCCGCATCGTTTGCAGATAGTATTTCCAATAATACCTCGAGAAGAGAGAGCTTCACCCACCGGAAGGGCCTTATTCATGATCTTCCAAAGAAAATGCTTCAGCTTTGGGAGTGTCTTTATATTCCAAATGCAGTAGTTCCAGTTAAAGCGGTCTGAGAGTGAAGATATGGTGTGGACCTTAGCTAAGGCGTATCCAGTTAACGAAAACATTAGTTTAAGTTAACTGGATGATAGAATTCTTTAATCATAAACAAAAGGTATTTGTAAAATACAAAACCAGACTTATATAGGTCTATAATTTCTTTCTGGCGAAAATGAGTTAATGACACCAATGTCGCAAAATCTAATATCTACAATCTCGTGTCAAAAGTTTAATTTATGGGTAAAATAAAAAAATTATTTACAGGCTTATTGATTTTCCAACGACAACCAACATAATAAACATAATAATACCAACAGAATAAACCTTCTAAAAATGTCAACTCATTGTCTCATTTCATCATCTTCACCATTTTGTTCCCACATCATAAATAACCAAAAAAAGCTATTCTTAGTAATGTCTCCACAATCATTTCCCTCTAGACTCGAATATGCCATACGACCCTATAACGCCCCGACCGCCCACGGCTAATGGGCCACCCACGCCCGCTCTCTCGGCCCGTGGGTCCCATCCCATCCGACGGTTGGTCGTTAATAATTCTGGAAGGCTCGAAATCATTATTTACTGACCCTGCAATCACCACCCGACCTTTCCCCGTGCTTTGGCCTCACTCGCACGCTATCGTGAATCACTTCCCGATAGGTCATCCATCCTTCCACTATTCCAGCTCAAGCACGCTTAACTCGAGTTCTTCGGGATGTGCTCCGAAAAGGTAAGTCAACTTTGGTGACATAGGTAGCCAAATCAATTCTCTTAAGCCTTTCCAAATATCACAACTCGATGTTACAATTCACCCCTCTCAAAGAACGAACGCCCTCGCGCCCCAATTTATTCCAAGACGCTTCGGTCAGAACCGAGGCGGCTAACCAGCTCGATACCACTTATAGCGCCCGACCGCCCACGGCTAATGGGCCACCCACGCGCTCTCTCGGCCCGTGGGTCCCATCCCATCCGACGGTTGGTCGTTAATAATTCGAAGGCTCAAAATCATTATTTACTGACCTGCAATCACCACCGACCTTTCCCCGCTTTGGCCTCACTTCGCGCGCTATCGTGAATCACTTCCGATAGGTCATCCATCCTTCCACTATTCCAGCTCAAGCACGCTTAACTCGGAGTTCTTCGGGATGTGCTCGGAAAAGGTAAGTCAACTTTGGTGACATAGGTAGCCAAATCAATTCTCTTAAGCCTTTCCAAATATCACAACTCGGGATGTTACAATTCACCCCTCTCAAAGAGCATAGCGTCCTCGTTCGCTGACAGGTCTCAAGGCGCCTCTCGGTCAGAACCGAGGCGGCTAACCAGCTCGATACCACTTATAGCGCCCGACCGCCCACGGCTAATGGGCCACCCACCGCTCTCAGCCCGTGGGCCCCATCCCATCCGACGGTCGGTCGTTAATAATTCGAAGGCTCAAAATCATTATTTACTGACCTGCAATCACCACCCGACCTTTCCCCGCTTTGGCCTCACTTTCGCCGCTATCGCGAATCACTTCCGATAGGTCACCCATCCTTCCACTATTCCAGCTCAAGCACGCTTAACTCGAGTTCTTCGGGATGTGCTCCGGAAAAGGTAAGTCAACTTTGGTGACATAGGTAGCCAAATCAATTTTCTTAAGCCTTTCCAAATATCACAACTCGGGATGTTACAGACCCGTTTTGTCATCACTAAACGGTGTCGTTCTAGCTGCGTAGCTCCCAAGTTCACCTCTTCCTTCATCTACAAATGAGAAACGGAGCCAGTGGCTGTTGTGCGGCCGGAGATACGTCCAGGCGATACGATGTAGGAGTCGTACGCTTTCACGAAAACCTTGGTCACTCTTTTTCTGCTGTGTCCGGCCAGTTCTCGATGGATCAAAATCTTCTTTCCCGACAGAACCATCCCTCCGACAGGAGCCCATCCCCGGAACCACCAACACTTTCCGCTCAATCTCCGGCGCCTCCTTGCAGCTCAAGCTAGTGCCACGTGATCCGAAAAAGAAGCCGAGTCATGGGTCCGGCCCGTTGGAGCACCGGTTCTTGTCGGGTTCTATTGAAAGCGGGTTGGTTGGGAAGAAAAAGAAAACCAAAGAAGAACGAGTGGAAATAAATCATTTTTCTAAACCTAAACCCAACAAGAGACTTGTCACATTCAAAACCCTTTTCACCAAGTTATCTAACAATCTAACTCGCTTGAAGAAGAGCTTGATCAAGCCAATCAAACGATTCATATCAAGGAACATCAGACCTAGATCATCATAGACCTGAATTTTAATTACTCAACCACAAGCACGACTATGAGCAGCCAAGAGAACCCTCTACCCTAAGAACAGGAAGAAGAAAGAGTACAAGTCACGATTGGTTTGGAGGAGCCAAAAGTTCAATGGGCGCAGGGGAAGACAGAGTACAAGTCAGGACAAACTCGATTCCAATGATCTCGGATCATGTTGTGAGCCACAGATCAAGAAAAAGAGTACACTCGAGACTGAATTTGATCCGACTCAAGAAACATACCTGAAAATGTAAAGAAGTTGCAGTGGAGGTATAAAACAAGAAACAACAATACGAATCAGTAGAATCAAAAAGAATCTGACTCGAAGATGATTAACCACAAAGACTTCTAAATGAATGATAAAACTATTGCTTGACCCACGAGTCCGTACGGATTTTAGGAAACGCGGTTATTAGTTCTCTCATTTTTTTAATGATTAGTGTTATATATGTTAGATATGTCATCATATTATAAATTGTATACAAAAGATCCAGATCGAATCAAATAATAAAGTTATTTTTGGTATAAATATCAGAACCGTTTCAAATATATTGGTTATTTGGATATTTTTATGTTTCTATATATCAGAACCGAACTCATCTAGATTTGGAAGGACCCAACTCGAACCCCGAATATAAATTTAAATTATCCAAATGGAATCTAATTTCAAACCCAAAAAATGATGATTTAATTATCCGTACACGACAATAGATGTTTTACGTTTTAATTATTTTGATTTCAGTCATTATCTTGTCCACATAAACTATGATTTTGAATTATGTGTGTTTGCTACTTAATTTTCACCAATTGAAGTTAAGGTAATCAAATTTTTTGTAAAATATACTAAACCGAACTATCAACCATGTGCAAAACTCGGTTATATTACATGTTTGACGTTTATAATTGACATAAAGTTTGATTAATTAATAAAAAAATATGCAGTATTATTATTATGGTAATATAATTAATGATGGGATGTATTGTTAAGATAACTAGAGTTTTTCACCGCGCTACGCGCGGTTTATATTTTTAAATTTATTAATTTATAATTTTTGATATTATGTCAATTTTTTTGTTTAAGTTTGTATTTTTATATATTTTATTTCTTAAATAATTTTCTTTATAAAAAAATTGGAGCATGACTTGCTAAAAAAACTATTTTGTACAACATATTTTTTGGTATTATAAAATAGATTTATAATTCATACGACTCAGAATTGAGTAGAATAAATTATTTCGATGCTTTATTATTTTATTCTTTGGTAATTATCATTTGAAGCTTCAAATAATTATTATAGAAAATTTAAGTAAACCCTTATTATTAGTATTATGTTTGATGCATTGTTTCGATTAATTTTAAAAACATATTATATATAGTTAGTTAGTGTGTTTTTATCTGTATATATTGTAAGATTAATGTTTGTACCAACATAATCTTTCTTCCTGCTCTTTGATGTTTCAATAATTTGGTGAAATTATATATTTTCAGTATAAACTCAATATATTGATATTCGATAAATTAATAAACACGTTACATTTATAAATCTCCTAAATCTCAAATTGGACCAATTAAAAATTCAACACAACATACTTCAATAAGATAATATTTTAAGAAAATTCTATGTAAATTTATAGTCCCAATAAAATCATAAATTAATAGTTTTTATATATAAAATTAATATAAATACGAAGTATTGTATTTTTTAATTCATGATGGAGTTCATTTCCATATTTACTTAACACTTCAAGATATTTTGATAATATTTAATAAAATAATATCTAAAACCGAATTTATTTTGTAAACATAAAAAATGATATAAAATTCGAAATTTTAAATTTCATTAATATATATGTCGCAAAATGAACTATTTTGTATTTTGTTAAAATGTATTGTAAAATATAATTTTTTGTAAATTAATAATTCTTTCACTTTAGACTTTGATTCTCTTCTTCATATCTAGGTTTTTTGTCCGCGCTACGCGCAGATTATGCATCATAAATTTTTTTCTAATCATTTTAGTTGTATGTGTTTAAATAGTTCTACATAATTTAGAATTGACAAACCAAAAATGTCTAAAACAGTAAAGGGGGTGAAGCTAGATTGGGTTTTTGTTAGTATGGTAGTTTTGCTGAATTTGACAATAATTTTTAATGCTCTTTTGTGTTTTCATTCTGCTTTTGGGTGGTTTAGTTTGACTCATATTTTAATAACATCTATGGCATAGTAGATAGAAGTAAATTCTTGATCGTGGTATTAAGTAGAGTATTCATTGTTAAGAAAATTAATAAGCAAGAATTTTCCATTCATTTTTATATATGTGATCAAGATGACTTATATTTTTTTTGGATGCTTTGCAACTTTCTTAAATTTGCCGTTTATTCATTCTAAATAGAAAAACATATTGAAAAGCCTATATAGAATAAAACATTCTCTTATATTTTTTTTTAATTATTTTAACTTGTATATGGAGCATTGAATCTTGCATATCAGTTGATAGAGCATTGATTCTCACATATCAACTGAACGATATTGCAAAATTTATTGTTTAGCATTGACAAATGCTCTTTTTGCCTCTTAAATCCATTTATCCGAGATGAAAAATTTCATAACTTACTGCATTAGTTTTTGAAAATTTTGAATTTGACTTTCATATACTATATCATCGATAACTTGAATTAAAAGAAAGATTTCATGATCAGCGTAAAATTCATATTTGCTTCATCAGAATCAATTATATTTATCAATATAAAAACCAGAGCTGATTCTTCCTTAAAAATGATATCTTTAACCTTGTTTCTTTCCATAAAATTAATATTTATTATAGTGGATCGTAAACAATTTAACCCTTAGACTACTCCGAATAACTAATAAAGTACTTGTTAGTTGTTCTTGAGTCTAGTTTATTTTATTTCCAACATTTTTTTATTCTTAATTTCTTGTGTTATTTTAATATATATATATATATATATATATATATTTTGTTTTTTAATACAACAGTAAATAATAAATAATCTAATAAAAAGATGTGTCAGTTGTATTATTATTTTCTTTGTCTTATATTGTTTTATTTTTTAGTTTATTATATTTATTTCATATTGATTGTTTGAATCTTATATTTTAGAAGTTGTTTAGGGAGTAAAAGTAATGATTGATTTTAAAGTGTAGTAGTTGAATTATTTAATTGAAAATTATTCTTTTAGCTGCACTGAACTGTTATAGGATTATTACACTTATTTTATTCCCTATAAATTTAGCATTTTTGTTAATTTGTTGTTCTTTATTGTTGATGTTTTTGTTTTTGTTTTTGTTTTTTTGGTTAGTGTATTTTTATATTTCATCTAATAGTAAATATATTTATTCCTGCTGATTTGTACTGCATGTTATATTTTATTATAATGTTTTGTGGATATAATGAATTCATACATTGTCCGTGAGTTACTGTATACTATTCAAATTTATTGACTGGTAATTTTTAGAAACCCCAAAAACTACTTTGAGATCACGAATTAAAGCCCATCTTGATGGATATGCTCTATTTTAAAACAACTGGTGTGGAACGAAACTATTATTATCTATGGAAATTTGGTTTATATGAGATTAATGTGTTTCCAGCTAGGGAAATAGTTAAGAATCCATGTCTATCAGTCTATCTTTTTTTGTTTTCTTTGGTCAAACCATGTCTATCAGTCTAAACTTTCTAGTTCACGTCAAACTGTTAACCGCATCCGGTACCGATTATATATTTGCATTTATATTTCACCCTCAACATAAATTCTAACAATGACGAAGTTGAACTATTGTAGGTGTTGAAAAGAAAAACTAAAACGTAGCCATCTATGTTTTAACCCCAAAGTTAGATTTGTAGACATTTGTGTACCTTCCACTTGTCTGTAAGAAAGTAAATGAAGAAACAAAGATCAATTTATTGAGTGATAAGAAATATTTTTTGTAGTGTCAATCACTAACTCAAACTTATTGCACACGACCAGAGAAAAAAGATGTCGAATTTTTTATATATAAATATTTTAGCAAAAAGTCGAATAATTGCAATCTTTACTCTTCAAGTTCCAAACTATATACAATTGGTATCATAACTCTATGTAAGGTTCAAATAACTGTATAACCCCATGGAAAATAAAATGCACCAAACCTATCCTACGCTCGCAAAAGACTCATTCTCCACAAAGCTCACCTTGTAAAACTTCTACCTCGTCTTCAGCTATGGCCGTGGCAGAACCTATTCATAATATTTAGTTAAGGTTTTGAAGAAACTAAACATACATGGAAAATGCGAGACTCTGATTTTAAATTCCCTGATTCTATAAAGTTTCTGTGAAAAAAAAGAGACGTCCATATCAGAAATATGTAAAACGTAATGAATTTCCTTTGATGTAAATGACAATATTTCTTCTACAAAGCCACTGCAAATAGCCAATAATAACCGACATTACTGAAAAGACAACATGATACTACTATTATCTGCCAGGCCAGTTATGAGGCCTTTAATAACCAATATGAAACTGAATTAAGAATGCCATTGTCATTCAGACTAAAACGTTTTGTGAATCGAATTGTGATGTTCGATACTAAAATTTATTTTGAACTAAAATGAGAAGTTTGTGACTTTTCTGAGTAACCTAAAGTTAACTGTGTTAAACTATAATTGCGATTCAAATATTACATTTTCCTCTCTCTAGAACTGGAGGTAAAAATACACACTAACCTTCATTGGAGAGAGATCGTAAAAGAATCCTCATGCTCTGGATTGTAGCTGACCTGTTTCTGAGCTGTTAACATCTTCGGATGAGAATGAATATATTATAAGGCTGAATTGTTAAGGACCTTGATGTTACCTGATTTGATTGAATTGTGTGTCTAATGATATATGTGTACAACCTTCGAAACATAGAATAGAGTAAACACAGGTAATGTTACATACAAACTTTAACTATGATATTAATGGTTGTCTTGGAACAAACCTTGATGAAATATTGATAGGTAACAATAGGTGTGGGTGTGTCTTGACTCCACTGGACTCTCTGGGAATGTCAAGTTCCTTAGAGAGCATGACAAATATAAACAGCAGACTTGAATGGATTATACCAGAATTGTCACCTGTCAAGAGGGTTAACAATACCAGGAAAGTAGTCCCCAAAAGTCAGTGTATTAATCTTGTGAAAAGACGACAACTGAATTATGAAAAGTGGAAGAGTAAGGGTTGAAATGATCATGAACGTGAACGCCCACATATTCTAAGAACCCTAATGGTAAGAACCTCCAATGGAGGTGCTCTAAGAACCATAGATATTACACCCTTCACCTTCTTTATTTTATTTTATTTTTGAAACATCTTCACCTTCTTTATCCTCCTTTACTATTTGTAAAAACCATTGTTTATATACATCACAAACAACCTAGCGATATATATATATATATATATAAAAGATTTGCAATTAAAGAAAGAAATAAAAAACATTCGCTGCTACTACAATAAGTAAACATAGAAGGTGAGAAAAACTTTTTAATAACTTCAGCTGATCCATCAAGTCTGCTTTCATAACCCTCAACCGTTCTTTTTATATGCTTACAAATATCTTCACATGAATTGCATCAGTCATACCCTTCCTGCAAGGACGAACAACTTAGGTGACATGAAAGCTAGGAATGCAAGATTTAAAACACACCATCAACTTTTCTGAAATGATTAGTTTATGCTGCAGAAAGAGACTGCAATGTCCCATGGTCCTCCAAAACCTTCCAAGACAATTGATAGAGGAGACTGAGTGTCGTATATAACCACCAAATCAGATCATAGAATTAGCCACTGACAGAGTAACTACAGTGGAAAACAAAGTGAAAAGATTAAAAATAGTCCAGTCCTACCTCCCTTGGACGATAGCATCCACAAGATGTTTTCCCTGGCCCTGTGAGACTCGTCACTATGAATCCCCTGTTATCATTCTCTTCAAAGACGCTTCTACGATGCCCCTAGTTCCAGATCCAAAAAAGATATTTGGGTACCACAAATCATGATGCAAACAAAATATAGTAATTAAGAAAATAGACTAACAATCCAAAAGGTAAAAAGATCGGAAATATATTATTGTAACAGCAAACTTGTACATACTCAGGAAATACCAAAAACATCAGGAAAATGCTTAAATTAAGGACGGACCTGTCATGATGATTAAACACTTTAGTTTGTGACAGGTCTGTATTTAGCTGATTAGAGAAGATCAAATTTTGTTTTTGGACAAAGAGAAGACCAAATTATAAGACAAAAACAAAGCAAAAGCCATATGGGTTGCCTAGCGTCAGAGTTTCAAAATTTGTTGCTTGATTACACTACTGGTACCCGATTAATGCTTTTTTCTTTGAGGCAACCGTAGAAATAATTTCAAATTCGTGTTATGCTTCACACGACGAATTGGCCAAGATCTGCCATTTGATGAAGAGCTTCACGATTAATAACAAAATCATATATTAAATCACTAAAATATAAATTAGTAAGTTAATGAAAAACCAGGGGGGGTTCTGAGTTCGTGTTTGCAAGAGCTTGGAGATGTCAAACTTCTAAAGAATTTTTCATAATTTCATCAATCGCAGGAATGGATCTGTGGATCACCGATTTCTGTAGGAAGAGTAAAATCATAAGTCTTTAAAAAAAATAGAGATCAGAAAATATGATGCTTGATAGTGTAAGACGACAATACCTTTTCATCAAAGAGAAGAGAGTGATTAAAGGTTGAGTGGCGGATGGCTAATTGGACTACAACAGCATCACACGCAGACAGTTCGAAGAAGGATTTTAGGTTTTTTGAGAGAATATAAACTGAGAGAGCGTGTTGGTGTTGCTTGATTACACTCTCAACCCTCTCCAATTTATAGTGTTTGAGGTGTTTTTCGGATTAGATACGCACAAAGCTAATGCTTTTGATTGTAAAAGAGGGAGGCGGAGAGTTTGTGGGAGTTAATGCCTTCAATGTAAACTGAAGATTGATTAAGATAGAAACGTTGAAAGGAAGGTAAGGAAGAGACAGATAGGGAAGGTCAAAAGTTGAGAGGAAGAAGACGGCGGAGAGAGAGATAAGTTGAATCGTTGAAAAAGAAGACGTTTGAGACATAAGATGAAACGCAGAGTTTGGTTTTGTTTGGGCTACACACCACATCATCGTTAAAAATTAGGCATTGCAATGGGTTTGGAGACAAATTTGGTTTCTTTGAAAAGCCTAATTCATTTGGCTCATGTCGACAAAAAATTATGTGACGTATCAAAATCAAACACTCTTATTGGACGATTTTTTATGTCTATGTGGACATGCTAAGAAGCTCTTATATCGGACTTTTAATATAGTTTTGATTTGATATAATTAATAAAGTTATTTAATTGAGTGAAAAATGTAAAAACAATTAATGTAAAAACTTGTTGAAAATAAGGTAAGTTCTATTTTGATCAAAAAAAAGAAGGTAAGTTCTATTTGTACTTCTGTTTTAATAGAGTAGATACGCATAGATAAAATAAGAAAAAGAAAGCAACTCTTTTCTTTTTAGGCCTTCAAAAGTTTAAGGCAATAGAAACAGTAACGTTGTTAACCAAAATAAGAAATAAGCTATTGTCATGTCTTCAAAGATAAAAACACATCAAATCGTCTGCAAAAGATTAGATTCTCATGTCAAATCATCATATACTAAAGATAAAAGGGAATCCTCAGCATGTTAACAGATTCCTTTGGAAGGAGGCTTTGCTTCAAGTGGTAAAAGCACAAGCAAGACGAAACTGATACCCTGAGTGCTGCTACCTTCTGCTGAAACCCTGTAAAACGTTTCTGGATTCCACTTGTACTGAAATAGTCCAGCCACTGTCCCATTGCTATCAACTCTTGATTTCACCAATATTTCTGATCCCAACCTATGCTCATAACCAATGCTAATCCTGCTGGTGTTTGTGGATCTTCGGAGACAATTCAACTGCACATGCAGAGTTCATGACAGATCGGTGAAAATGCATTTTCAGCAGACCAGCCCTATTATAGCTATATGCAACAGAAAAAAAAAAGAATTCAAATTTAGTATTATTAAAGCAGATATAGTTAAGAGACAAGCATAGATCAAGAAAGATATACTGACTAACCTGTTGAAAGAAGATGTAAACTTATCAGATCTCCAACTTGAAGCAAAATCCATGCTTTGGAAGTTTTGGGCGATCACATCCAGTGAAGCATTAAATCCAAGAGACCAAAGGTGATTCCCAACTACTCCAGAGAGAGTAAGCAAACGGTTACGGAACAAACCGAAGCTTGAGGAGAAATTAGCATTGGCATTATGATGCATGTAACCCAAGCTAACCTGCACATAGAGGAAAATGTTACTAGACTAGGCAAACTAAATACACAAAAACAAATAGGATCATACCTTGCTAGAGGTTTGGTCTGGAAAAGATGCAATCAAACCGCCACTTAGGCCACCCGCACCAACTGATGATCTCATTCGAAGCCGGAGAATGAGCATTTAAACAATATAATAAGACAAGAAGCAAACAGAACAATATAATCAGAGACAGCAATTGATTAAAAATGAAAAAAAAATTAAAACCCACAAAAAATGAAATATCCAGTAAAAAACAGCTCAAAGTTTGAGAGCTACCTCTAGCTTGTTTCCCAATGTCACAGTATTGAACAAGTCCTTCTTTTGAAAAAAAAACATAAGCAATCCTGAGGTATAGTAGAATATGGCTCTAGAAACCACAAAAATGATCCCATAAGAAGGAACAGTTGCCATCAGAATGTAGTTGAACCAGTTTTGGAGTTATGGAAGCTTGATCTTTGGTTTCATCTTACTGTTTCTAAATATCTTAGATCGGTATATGTGCTGGTAAATCAGACTTCATTATCCCTTTGATTCTCATATCTTGTTATTATTCCAATTAATCATTTCATGATTCAGCAGATATTTTCTTGTTTCATGTTTTTGTATTAAGGTTAACTTATATTCTATTTGGAGATATTGCAAACTTTCTTAAGGAAGAGCGGGAAATGGTTAAAAAAAATCAAGAGAATCAGTTGAATTGAGATTCTTGTGACCATTATTACTGTTATTTTATAACATCATCTCTTTGTTTTTTTTCCAGCATACGAGGGACTACTTCTGGTTTCCTCCGGAAACAGAAAATTTAACAGAAAAAATGTAGTCTGAACTAAGGGAGAAGATGTGGTTTCAGAAAATGGAAAGGATGTGGTCTGATCTAAGGGACAAGATGTTATCAGACAGGAAATCCTTATCTCTTCAATCCTTGTATCTATGTTTTTCTTTTTCAAATGTAGTTAGTGATATTATTGTAGGAGAATCTCTGGCTTATGTGTAAGAATATGAATCAAGTCTTATGTTTAGACTTTCAAGTATGATGATGATCACACTATTTATATCCAGCATACTAATACATTCACACCAACAACACTTAGAATTTTGTTTAAACGAGTGATATTTGACACCAAGAAGTGAAACAGCCTTACATAAACAACTACCTTTTCTTTAGGCCCTTTTGCTTGAAAGTCTTGTTAAGTCGAGCAAAGTTAGATGACACTACGACAATGCAAGGTATCTTATATATATATATATATAGCTTCAGTATTGAAAACAAAGCTGGGGTTTCCATCTGATTGTATTCAGAGATACTGGTAACACAATGAATTGACATTAATAGGCAAAAAAAATCAGCTGGGTAGAATATATAAATTTGACAGCTTCTCATTTTCGTTCTCTCTGCCTGCTTCATTTCACTCTGCTGTTACCTTGATCTCTCCATAGAGATTAGGGTCTGCTTCATAGTATACAACATCTCCTTCATCGCTCACAAAATGATCTTCTTTAATGCTTTTTGCTAAGATTTCCAGTAAATGTAGTGGCAGAGGTCCAGACTTATCAGGCTCCCTGTAATACTTTCCTAACACTGGTTTAGCTGCTTCTGTCTGCAAAGGAGAAACAGAGCAACCAAACACACACACACAGATAAGTTTTTAAGCTTCTGTAGCATGAACACACCAAAATAACCAAACAACCGTTTAACTCTTCTGTTTCAGTTACTTACTGCTTCTACTAGATGATAATGTGGGATCTGCGGGAAAAGATGATGTATCACATGTGTTCCAATGTCGTGATGGATGTTATTGATCAATCCATAGTCACGGTCCAATGTTGTCAGTCCTCCTCTCAAGTAACTCCATTCCTGTTTACGAGAGAAACATGAGACTTTAGGCAACCTCCAAGAGAAAGATCTCAAAAGAAGAGTGAAAGGCCAGAGACTATGCATTTGTACCTTCCCACGGTACCAAGGGAGCTTATCTTCATGACCATGGTGATGCAGGTAAGTCACAAAGTCCAACCACATTACATTTATCTGTATTTTGACATTAAAAACAACTGTGAGCTAAGGCAAAAGGAAATAACACGCAAATTGCTTAATACGAAACAGGGGAGTAACAGAGGCGCATTACCCAGTAAGGAATCACATAAAGTTTGAGCATTTGCATTGGACCCATCACAAAGTTGAGACAGACAAGCAGAGCAGCCATTGCAGTCCAACAAGCGGTAGAAGTAAGAACATCATTTCTCTCTTTAGGGAGGAACAAGTCGCTGTCAGGATGGTAATGAGAACCCTTCTTCCCCGGACTTCGAGCCCACTGAAACATAATGAAGAAAACATGAGCTTTTGTATACTTGATGTGTGTCAGCTTAAGCTATTACAGTAACAAACAGATGAGTTTTTCTTTACCAAGTAGAAAGGGTAAGCGAGCATAACGAGAGGCAATGTAAATCTAAAGAACCGAGTCGGTTTGTCCAAACTCTTGTAGATTTTCTCAGACATCTGCAGTAACAGAGACAGTGTAAACAAAAGAAACACCACATGACAACGAAGAAAGCCGTGTTTAACAACTTACAGGATGCCAAGATTCATCGTTCTCAACATGTCCATGGTTCTGGTGATGAGTTCTGTGGCTAATTCTCCTGCAGGTCAAATCAAAGTCATATACTTTTAACATGAAGAAACAAGACAACACTCTGGTAACTTGTTTCTGAGAGAAAGCAAAACTAACCAGCCATGGTAAGGGACTAGAATAGAGGAATGAAGAAGGTGACCCACCACACTGTTCAACCTCGGATCATTTGAGAAGCTACCATGTCCACTGAAAACCAACAAAGCAAAAAAAATGTTTTAACAATTAGAAAAATAACATCTACAAAACCAATAACTAGTTGCCAAAACAAAGTCATGATGATGACAGTTTGATATACAGATGTAAAGCCAAGATTTTTGATATCAATTTGTTCAAAATAGAAAAGTGGGAATCATCCAAAGTTGACCAAATCAGAGATTAAACGGTAGGAATCAACAAAAAGACAAGATTTTTTTTAATATTGTTATTATTACCAGTCATGGCCAAGAACAAAGAGAGCCCAGAACATGGTTCCTTGAGCGATCCAATAGAGTGGCCACACAAGCCAATTGTTGAGGTAAGCAGCTCCAGCAGCCAACGCGAACACGATCGCTACGTCTCTGGCGACATAACTCATAGACTTCCATGGGTTCTTAACCCAACAATGCTTAGGTATAGCTGCTCTGATATCAGCTAAGTTGAACGGAGGAGGGGCACCTGGGTCGAATCTCTGCGTTTTTGGTGGTTCTTCCTCCTCGATTGGAGGAGAGGAGTCGACTGTTAAAGGCGTGCTCACATTCAACGCCCAGTTTCGAGAATTCAGACCAAACCGGGGAGAAGAAGAGGATGGTCTGAATTTGAAGGAGGTGGGTTTGTTGTAAGAGAGGAAAGTGGATCTGGGTGTGGTGTAGATTCTGGGGAGAGGTCTTATTCCACATTCTGATAAGACTAAGTTCGCCATTCTCAGAGCTCTCTCTCCCTCTCCTCAGAGTTCAACAAAAAGACTCTCTTTTTTTCTCTCTCTGTTATTAAATGAGAGGTTAATAGAAGAGAAGAGAGAGTAAGGAAGAGATAATGTAATGAGAGATTGATTATATATCTATCAATCCTCCTCCACTTGAGCTAAGAGAGAGAGAGAGAAAGGTGTAGACTTGTGCTTCTTGTTGCTTGTCGTCTCTCGACTTCTCTCTCTCCAGCTTCCTCTGGTTCACAAAGTGTTCTCTCCTTTGTGAGGTTGTGAATCAGATTACATATATGCAAGTAGTAGTATGCGACTAAATTCACACAATGGGTTCTGTTTCGTGTGGGGAAGTTTTGAATTTTGACCACGATTTTTTATATATGCTTATTATTCAACACGTATATAGTTTGATGTTGTTGTTGTAGAGATGTAAAGTGAAAGAAAGAAAAACAATGAGGCATATGTTTCATGACCTATAGAAATATCATAAAATTAAATAAATAATTTCTTTGAATTGAGGCACATTATTTAAATGACTCTTAACATTGTTAGCAGAGAAAAGTAGAGAGTTATTTCGGCGAAGAAGCCATCTTTTTGATAATTTGAGTCAACTACGTTTCTATGTTTTCATATGTTTACACCAATTGCTGCTTTTATTTTGATGGAGACTCGCAGTAATGTCAATAGTAGTCATTGATGACAGAACACCTAAGTGGATTTTGATTTTATTTTGGCGATGTTATTTTCTTGGTTTAGTATGTAAGACAACGGTTCAGTGATTGCCTGCCTAATGGGAATCAGTGATTGGCTGTATTGCGCTATTTGCTTTTGTGGACGCTACTTGCTTCCATGAGGTTGATAATGTAAGGATTTCTTGGTCAAGGATGGTGTTACAGAAACTTGTGCTTGCCTCCATTGGCACAGTCACTAATTGTGTCTGAAGTGACTTGTCACTCCTTGCAATAAGTAAAACTAATTGTGTCTGAAGTTTCTTCTTTGAGCGACTTTTAAACTTGTTAGTTGACTATAGATTATATATGCTGGATACATAAACTGAAAATCATCATCATATACTTGAGAATTATTAGCCATAAAGCCAAGTCTTCCGTAGATCTTTGATTTAAAAAGTCTCCGGCATACTTCACTCACAAATAAATAGGCCTACGTTTTTCTTTTAGATGCCAATATAGTTGTTGGGCCTTATCTCCAGTTTCCTTCTTTATTTTGTTGGGTTTTACAGTAATGATCTCGGTCGTTAAAGAACCAATATGACATTACTTGTTGGGCGAATAAACAAGATTAAGTAATTCATAAAACGAAACCAAATACTATTTCAGTTTCCACACGATGATCATCGAAGTTTGGAGATGTTTAGGATTTTTCGATCAGATCCTATCTTCATCCTTAAGATCAGACCACATCATTTCCCCAGGATCAGACAATGTCTTCTCCCTTAGTTCAGAACAAGCCTTATCCCCTAGATCAGACAACATCTTTACTCCCTCTGGAAGAGAGGACATCTTTTTCTTTAGATCAGACCACATCTTTACTACCTTAAAGTCAGACCACATCTTTTCCCTTAGATCTTGAGGTCCCCCATGGTACCAAAAAGACTCCCTCACAAGCTGAAAATAAACACACACACACACGAGATGGTGTAGGTTAAATAAATATCAATTGTTACGTGTCATTCAACTGTTTTTTTTTTTGTTCTGTGTTTTACCTTTTGCAGTTTCTTCTCAAGATCTGATACCCAGATATGTTGACCTTTGATTTATACAAAAAATATAAAAAGATCACACGCTGATTTATTTGATTCCTCGATGCAAAACTAAAACTGAATCTTGCACACTCTCCATACCTACGCAACACCCTATAAGGGTTCCTGTCACTCGAATTAGGGTATCTGTCATTCCTGCTCCCTTGACTCTACAATCTCAAATGACCAAAAAACCAAAAAATAGTTTTGGTTTTTTGCTCGGACGAAGAATGCATCGAAACCCTACACTCGCGAGTTTAATAATTTCATGCGAAAATCAGAGAACGTTACCGTAGAGAAATTGCGGCCGTGAAACAAGTAACAAGTGATGTAGATTTCTCGGATCGTCGATCTACCTGCGCAGAGACGGATCACAGATTGTTCTTTGGCATGATCGGAAGCTAGGGTTTGTCTTATTATGTCCCTAGCTCGGCAGCTTTGACCACATATAATTATTTAGAAAAAATTAATTGCCGATCTATACTTAAAAAACTTCCACGAACGAATGTCTAAAAGTATAACATTTATTAATACAAATAGTGCCCACAATCTTTAAAGTTAAATGAACTATTAAAACTGAAGAGTAGATTTGTAGACTTTTCTACTGTTTATCATCTTCGTTCTAGAAACAAAACAGCATATGCATTAAGGCATAACATAAAGATATGTATTACATTGGTTATTATTATGTTTCAGTCTGGTTTTTCAGATCATCACAACCTGGAATTATAATTATAGATGTTGAAAAAACTGTAAAGTTAAATGAATTTGAAAAAAAAAATCATTACTCAACACTTATTCTATGCAAAATCCAAAAATATAAATGAAGAAAAAGAACCAAATATCATAAGTCACAACCATAGCTTATGATTATTGTTTCTGTTTTGTTCACAGCATAAAATGTAAACATAAAGCAACATGACAAGTGACAACCAGATAGAGGATAACAACATACTAAACACAAACTTTGCTTCAAACATTTCACGAAGGCCCGTCTTCTACACTAAATACCGCATCAGAGCAATCACAACCACAAAATATTTATTGTTCACAGCATCAATGACCAAGCCAACGAAGAATATCACGCAGGGTCGTCTTCTTTACCTGAAACCGTAAAGTAAGATAGCACACAAACGTATATACTTGCTTAGTTTTTTGGTTTTCCAACTCCATAATTGCATCTTATCTCTCAATGTATAAAAAATAAAAATCCAGATACCAAGCCAAGACGTTCATAGAAATCCCTTTCAACTGTTCTCCGGTATTCAAACATCTGGACAATTCCTGAGATATGAAACAAAAGCAATCACGATGTTTTATTACCGGTAATAGAAAAAAATGATTGATAATCTCAAAACAGTACAAGGATATAATCTGACAACAATCATACCCCAAAACATGAAAACACAATATCCTTGGGCAAACGATGTCCTAAACAAGTCGAACTTATCAGTCGTGGCGACAGATCTTCTTCTACTTCTTCTTCTTCTTCTTATTCGTACGGCTAACTCCGAATCTACTATTACTATTAGAAAGAACAATCACAAACCCTGATACAGATACATATCGAAAACTTCCACTGTTCGAGAATCAGAGAAAGTTACCATCGATTCTACGGTACGAAGAGAAATTGCGGCTAGACACGACGGATCTGCCTTGCTGAGTTACCTGCTTGGTAATGACGGGTCTCAGAAGATTAAACTTCATGATCGGAAACTAGGGCTCGCTATGACGTGATTTTTCTCTCTTCAAAAGACCCGCGGTTATTTCTATGGGCTTCTTAACGGGCCTTTGTTTTCTTTTATCGGCCTATATTATTGGGGCTATGATTTTCGATCAACTTTTGATTTTATTTTACTTTTCCACGTACATAAAATTCCCAAAACTCGACCGATTGATTGGCTCGGATCATACTCGACCCGATCCGACCCGGTTATCAGCACGTCGTCTCTTTTAGTTCTCCCCTTATATTCGACGAGTAAGTTCGATTGGATCGCTGTTTGTCATTTCTCACTACCAAAGAAAAAAGAGTGCGTCTCTCTCTCTCTCTCCTTCATCACCTTTAATCGTTCACTTACCTCTCAGATCTGACATCGATTTCAAATCTTCTTCAGGTTCTCTCTCTCTCCTGGCCGTTGACGGTCCCGTCCCGGCCGTGGATCTGATTCGAACCCCGCGATCTGAGGTCAAACATGGCGGCAGCTAACGCCCCCATCACGATGAAGGAGGTCCTAACGGTGAGTCCCCGTCTCCACTTTTAGAAACATATGCATATATATATATATATCTCTTGAGGAATCGAGCTAGGATTTTGTGTACGATTAACATGTTTATTCTATAGTTTGCAATCTCCGATTACTGTTTCGAATTGCCGCTTTCGGATCGATATCTCGTGTATTGCATGCCTCTGGATCAGATCTGTGTTTACCTCAATGTTTTCGAGCCCGGATTTGTGTAGTCTAATGTGCTGATTCACTCGGATCTTCGTTTTAACAGCTTCCGAGCATTGGGATCAATCAACAGTTCATCACGTTTACGAATGTTACTATGGAGTCTGACAAGTACATATGTGTACGAGAGACGGCGCCTCAGAACAGCGTTGTGATTATTGATATGAATATGCCGATGCAGCCTCTGAGGAGACCTATAACTGCTGATTCTGCTCTTATGAACCCGAACTCGAGGATCCTTGCCTTGAAAGGTATTATTTGGCCGTTTCCTTCTGTTACTAAAACTTGTATCTGGAATAGATAACTCCTACGGTTCGTTAGCTTGATTTTTTTTTTTGTTGCTCTCAATTTTAATTCATATCTTTGTACGTGCCCGTTGTGATGCATCATCTGATAGAAAACCTTTAAGATAGTATGTTTAATGGAGACTTTAGTGTAGCGTTCTATGTTTTCTGAGATATGCTACATCTCTCATGGTTGTGTTGTTCCAGTTAGGTCGGTAGTGGATGTTTCCTCACATTAGCTATTACTAATTTCTTCCCTTGTTCCTCACTTTTTTTCCTTAATTTGTATATAGCTCAAGTTCCAGGAACTACTCAGGACCATCTGCAGATATTTAATATCGAAGCAAAAGCAAAGTTGAAGTCACATCAGATGCCTGAGCAGGTGAGCATTGAATGCACACTCTTTCTTACTCGATTATCTTTCATGCTGTACACTTTATCAGACTCGGATTATACAGATCTAAAATTTACTTTTGGATTTTAACCACCCATGTTTTATAGGTTTCTTTTTGGAAATGGATTACACCAAAGATGTTGGGGCTGGTTACACAAACTTCCGTGTATCATTGGTCGATTGAAGGTTTTATATCTTTAACTTACTTTCATCTTCTTCGTATCATGCATATGTAGTTTCTCATTTTGCTCCGATATTTCCAGGTGATTCTGAGCCAGTTAAGATGTTTGATAGGACAGCCAATTTGGCAAACAATCAAATTATTAACTATAAGTGCTCTCCTAATGAGAAGTGGTTGGTGTTGATTGGAATTGCCCCTGGCTCTCCTGAGGTAGGTTTAATGCTACACGTATTAGTTTGGATGAAGACATTATAATGGCAGGCATTATATATATTCTTGACTGGAGCTTATCATTATTATTTTCTGTAGAGACCACAATTGGTAAAAGGGAATATGCAGCTATTCTCTGTTGATCAACAGCGAAGTCAGGCCCTTGAAGCACATGCTGCTTCATTTGCCCAGTTTAAGGTGAACTATGCGGTTCTTTTGTGTTTTCATTCCTTGGTGTGATCTTGAATTGTAGTATAACAAGCAACATTATTAACGGTAGGTCCCTGGGAATGAGAATCCTTCTATTCTTATATCCTTTGCAAGCAAGAGCTTTAACGCTGGACAGATAACATCAAAATTGCATGTCATTGAGCTTGGCGCCCAACCAGGTTAGATTCGTCAGCTGCTCTATCTGTTCATGGTTATTAGCTTACTTGGTTACGTTTTTAAGGTGTCTGATCTGATCTCTAAAATTGGGAAAAAAAAATTTGCAGGAAAACCATCATTCTCCAAGAAGCAGGCAGATCTCTTCTTCCCCCCAGATTTTGCTGATGATTTTCCTGTAGCCATGCAGGTATGTAGTTGCATTAGAAGTTCAGTTAACTTCAGTGAATTTCCGGTGAAATTTTTATGACACCATTTTCTCTCCTTTTCGGACAGGTCTCTCACAAATTTAACTTGATATACGTCATCACCAAGCTTGGCCTGTTATTCGTATACGATTTAGAGACGGCTTCTGCCATCTACAGAAATCGGATAAGCCCAGACCCAATTTTCTTGACTTCTGAAGCTTCTTCAGTTGGGGGTTTCTATGCCATTAATAGGCGAGGACAAGTTCTCCTGGCTACAGTAAATGAGGCTACGATAATACCTTTTATCAGCGGTCAAGTATGTTTACCTTTTCCAGTTTTTTCTCGATACAATTTATCTATATCTTCATAACATGTTAACAACTCTATGATTTGTATAACAGTTGAACAATTTGGAACTTGCTGTCAATCTGGCTAAAAGAGGAAACCTCCCTGGTGCAGAAAATCTGGTATGTGATGTTTACCTTGGTTCATATGTGTGGACCTGTTCTGTTACTGTAGTAATTGAAGTTAACGAAAGCCAGCTGGACCAAAAGAGTCATTCGTTGGTGTTCAATTTCTCATATTCAGTTTGAATGTTGCAGGTTGTCCAGCGGTTCCAAGAGTTATTTGCTCAAACAAAGTACAAAGAGGCTGCTGAGCTTGCTGCTGAATCTCCTCAGGGGATTCTAAGGACACCTGATACTGTGGCTAAATTCCAGGTATTTGCTCCATATTTAAGCAAGTAATCCTCTGCGGACATGCTAACTGTTATTAGATGTAGGTAGCACCAATCTAAAACTACAACATCGCACTATTCAATATTGCAGAGTGTTCCAGTACAAGCAGGGCAAACTCCTCCATTGTTACAGTATTTTGGGACCCTTTTGACTAGAGGGAAGCTCAATTCATATGAGTCTTTGGAACTGTCTCGGCTTGTTGTGAATCAAAACAAGAAGAACCTCTTGGAAAACTGGTTGGCAGAGGATAAGTTAGAATGCAGTGAAGAACTTGGAGACCTTGTCAAGGTAATCATAAAATTTATCATTGTCCTTCATTGTCTCCTTTAGCATCTTGTAACGATAATCTATTCTGTTCCAGACTGTAGATAATGACCTTGCTCTGAAAATATACATCAAAGCTCGAGCTACTCCAAAAGTTGTAGCAGCTTTTGCAGAGCGAAGGGAGTTTGACAAAATACTGATTTACTCAAAGCAGGTAATCTATACGTTTAAAAGTTTTTCCCTCCCAAGTAATGGTTACCCAGAAGTTAATTGTGCTAATAATCTAACATTGTTTCATATTGTGAATTTAGGTTGGGTACACACCTGATTACATGTTTCTTTTGCAAACCATACTCCGTACGGATCCCCAGGTTAGTAACTTAGTATGGTGTATTTTTGATACTTGCAACATATTAACCCTTGAAAGACAGGGTACTGGATGCTTTCTGCGTATGCACAAGAAGAGTCATGAAGAAGTAAATCTGATCGATTAATTTAACCTGATGTTGTTTATTATGCAGGGAGCAGTAAATTTTGCTTTAATGATGTCCCAAATGGAAGGAGGTTGTCCAGTTGACTACAACACCATTACTGATCTTTTCCTTCAGGTCAGTAAATATGTTTGAAATAGTGTTTACAACAAAATTTATAGCTCATTACAAGAGAATTATCATTTATTATTTTACTTGTGCATATACAGAGAAACCTGATCCGTGAAGCGACTGCTTTCCTTCTGGATGTTCTGAAGCCAAATTTACCTGAGCATGCTTTTCTGCAAACTAAGGTTGAAAAGAGTAGCCACGTTGTATATGGCTTTGCTTTTCCTATTCATATTCCTTTCTCAGAGCTTTTACTCCACTGTCAACTCAGGTTCTGGAGATCAATTTGGTAACCTTTCCCAATGTGGCTGATGCAATTTTAGCAAATGGGATGTTCAGCCACTATGACCGCCCTCGTGTTGCTCAGCTTTGTGAAAAGGCTGGACTTTATATCCAATCTTTAAAGGTTGTTGGTCGATGTTTACTTTTTTATGCTGGCCTAATAGATGTATTATCTTTTTTATCCCTAACTTCTTTTCCTTTTGCTTTGTGCAGCATTACTCAGAGTTACCTGATATTAAGCGTGTAATTGTCAACACACATGCTATTGAGCCGCAGGTAATACCTCTTAACTAATATTCGGTTGCTAAACTCCTGAATGGTCGAGTTGTGGAACATATCTCTGTTCAAAATGCAGGCTCTTGTCGAGTTTTTCGGTACTCTTTCTAGCGAGTGGGCTATGGAGTGCATGAAGGATCTTCTGCTGGTCAACCTGAGAGGCAACCTTCAGATAATAGTTCAGGTAAGTGCTGTGCTGGTTGTACGATATGAATTTTTTATTGTTTAATGTGACACTGACGTATCCATATCATTGCAGGCTTGCAAGGAGTACTGTGAACAACTTGGTGTTGATTCATGCATTAAACTCTTTGAGCAGTTCAAGTCTTATGAAGGGCTATACTTTTTCCTTGGTTCATATTTGAGTATGAGGTGATTTATCAGATACTTCATTCCTGTTTATAAGCAAAATCCTTGTGTTTGTATTTTGATGATAAACAATGTTATATTTCTGTGCGATAGTGAGGATCCTGAGATTCACTTCAAGTACATTGAAGCAGCTGCCAAGACGGGTCAAATTAAGGAAGTTGAGCGTGTAACTAGAGAGTCTAACTTTTATGATGCTGAAAAGACGAAGAACTTTTTGATGGAAGCTAAGCTTCCTGATGCCCGACCTTTGATAAATGTCTGCGACCGGTTTGGCTTTGTGCCTGATCTTACTCATTACCTGTACACAAACAACATGCTTCGTTACATCGAAGGTTACGTGCAGAAGGTATGGATTCTCTTGAGACTACTGTTAATGTGTGGACGTTTTGCATTTTATGCATTAAATAATCATAATATGATTCTTTCCGCAGGTGAACCCTGGGAATGCTCCCTTAGTTGTGGGGCAGTTGCTTGATGATGAATGCCCTGAAGATTTTATAAAAGGCCTCATTCTTTCTGTTCGTTCATTGCTTCCTGTTGAACCCCTTGTTGAGGAATGCGAGAAGAGGTGTGAATCTCTTCACTCATCTTGGTTTTCGTTCATATTCTCCTTTGTTCTTAAAGCTAATATGTATGTCTTTTCAGAAATCGACTCCGTCTCCTCACTCAGTTCTTGGAGCATCTAGTTAGTGAGGGAAGCCAAGATGTGCATGTCCATAATGCCTTGGGTAAAATTATCATAGACAGTAACAACAACCCTGAGCATTTCCTGACCACCAATCCTTACTACGACTCTAAAGTTGTGGGTAAGTACTGTGAGAAACGTGATCCCACCCTGGCTGTTGTGGCATACAGAAGAGGACAATGTGATGAGGAACTCATTAATGTCACCAACAAGAACTCATTGTTCAAGTTACAAGCCAGGTATATGATTACAACTAACAACAATTCTTACTTATTCCACCGCGGGTTCCTCTGTAGTTTGCTTACGCAATTCTAACTGCAGGTATGTAGTGGAGAGGATGGATGGTGACCTCTGGGATAAGGTTCTTATGGAAGAAAATGAATATAGAAGACAACTTATCGACCAAGTTGTGTCTACTGCTTTACCCGAAAGCAAGAGCCCAGAGCAAGTTTCTGCAGCTGTAAAAGCATTCATGACTGCTGATCTGCCACACGAGCTTATCGAGCTTCTTGAAAAGATTGTGCTTCAAAATTCTGCCTTCAGCGGAAACTTCAATCTGCAAAATCTTCTTATACTGACAGCTATCAAGGCAGATCCGTCTAGAGTTATGGATTACATTAACAGGCTGGATAACTTTGATGGTCCGGCTGTTGGAGAAGTGGCGGTTGATGCCCAATTGTATGAAGAAGCATTTGCAATTTTCAAGAAGTTTAACTTAAATGTCCAGGCTGTCAACGTATTGTTGGATAACGTTAGAAGCATTGAGCGTGCTGTTGAGTTTGCTTTCCGGGTCGAAGAAGATTCTGTTTGGAGCCAAGTCGCCAAGGCTCAGCTCAGGGATGGGCTAGTCAGTGATGCAATTGAGTCTTTTATTCGAGCTGATGATGCCACTCATTTCTTGGAGGTCATACGTGCTACTGAAGATGCTAATGTCTATGATGACTTGGTCAGATACCTTCTTATGGTTAGACAGAAGGTGAAGGAACCTAAGGTTGATAGTGAGCTCATATATGCTTATGCAAAGATTGAAAGGTTGGGTGAGATAGAGGAATTTATTCTGATGCCAAACGTTGCTAACCTACAACAAGTGGGCGATCGCCTGTATGATGAAGCTTTATATGAGGCTGCAAAAATAATTTATGCGTTCATATCGAACTGGGGCAAGTTAGCCGTCACACTTGTGAAGTTGCAGCAGTTCCAAGGTGCTGTTGATGCTGCAAGGAAAGCGAACAGTGCAAAGACATGGAAGGAAGTCTGTTTTGCTTGTGTTGATGCAGAAGAATTCCGGTTGGCGCAAATATGTGGACTTAACATTATCATACAGGTGCATAAAAGTACCTGATCTTGGTGGAAATTTTCTTCAATTTTGCATGATATTATTATCCCACGGGTTAATCTTTTTCTCCTTTAACAGGTGGATGACCTGGAAGAAGTAAGCGAGTACTACCAGAACAGAGGATGCTTCAATGAATTAATCTCACTTATGGAGAGTGGACTTGGTCTAGAACGGGCTCACATGGGGATCTTCACCGAGTTGGGTGTACTGTACGCCAGATATCGTTATGAGAAGCTTATGGAACACATCAAGTTGTTCTCGACTCGTCTCAATATTCCCAAGCTTATACGAGCCTGTGATGAGCAACAGCATTGGCAGGAACTGACCTACCTGTACATTCAATACGATGAGTTTGATAATGCTGCAACTACTGTCATGAACCATTCCCCTGAAGCATGGGAGCACATGCAATTCAAAGACATTGTCGCCAAGGTTGCGAATGTCGAGCTTTACTACAAGGCCGTTCACTTCTACTTGCAAGAGCACCCTGATATAATCAATGATCTTCTCAATGTGCTCGCTCTGCGGTTAGATCACACACGTGTTGTGGATATTATGCGCAAGGTTCGAGGCTGACCCTTGATTTTATTTTTGCCCCTTAAAGATTATCAGCAGTGTCTTTAATATGATTATTGATTTCTGATGATATTTTTCTTCCTGATCGCAGGCTGGTCAGTTGCGCCTTATCAAGCCATACATGGTTGCAGTTCAGAGCAACAATGTTTCTGCTGTAAATGAAGCTCTGAATGAGATATACGTAGAAGAAGAAGACTACGACAGGTTGCGCGAGTCTATTGATTTGCATGACAGCTTTGACCAGATAGGCCTCGCTCAGAAGGTAATAGTTTTAAATCTATCTGTCTGAGTTAACCTCTTATATCTTTGCTTATATACTCTGATTAATCTTCACGTGAATGGTGCGAACAGATTGAGAAACACGAGCTTGTGGAAATGAGACGTGTGGCTGCGTATATCTACAAGAAAGCTGGTAGATGGAAGCAATCAATTGCGTTGTCGAAGAAAGATAACATGTACAAGGACTGTATGGAAACTGCTTCACAATCCGGCGACCATGACCTTGCAGAACAACTTCTGGTTTACTTCATTGAACAGGTATATAGAGATGTTTTTCAAGCACTTTTACATCACAAAAGCCTTTCATTTATTTTATTTTTATTTATTCTTTTAACAGAAGTTGAGTTTTAGAATCCTTTTTTGTCGCGTTTATTTATTGTAACAGGGTAAAAAGGAATGCTTTGCTACATGTCTCTTTGTCTGTTATGACTTAATCCGACCAGATGTTGCTCTGGAACATGCTTGGATCAACAATATGCTCGACTTTGCCTTCCCGTATCTCCTCCAGGTGACTTATCCTTCTCAAACTAGATAAGAACCATGTAGACGCTATGTATGATCAGCCTCTTTCTCCCTTTTTTTTAATGGCAGTTTATCCGAGAATACTCTGGCAAAGTGGACGAACTAATCAAGGACAAGCTAGAGGCACAGAAAGAAGTGAAGGCCAAAGAGCAGGAAGAGAAGGATGTCATGTCCCAACAGGTACTACTTTTTTTTATAGCTATACATCATGTCCTAGAGGTGCTAAAATAGAAATCGAAAAACACACTTTTACACGTCTTGATTTTGTTATGAAAACAGAATATGTACGCCCAATTATTGCCACTGGCTCTACCTGCCCCACCGATGCCAGGAATGGGAGGAGGTCCAGGGATGGGAGGCGGTTATGGTCCGCCACCACCGATGGGAGGAATGCCTGGAATGCCACCAATGCCACCATATGGAATGCCACCGATGGGCGGCTACTAAGACTATCGAAAACAAAATCTCATCTCTACCACGGTGGTATTCGTCTCCTACAGGACTGTGACTGTTACTCGTACGCTATGTTTCCTTTGTTTCTTTGATTTTATAGGTATGTGTGGATAATAATCTCGGTACTCTTCCGTTTGTAATATTCTTTGGGGTCTTTAGAAGAGTCATTTTTGGTTTAAAG
>CM028692.1:2240069-2327005 GCA_016771965.1 Brassica carinata
AGCTTGAGTTTATGTTTGATAAAGTATATATGTTTCCAGATTGTGTTCCGTCTCTCTTTCATAAAAGAGAATATAAAAAAATTGTGAATTTCTGGGTCCTGACAGTCTATCACTGGACGAAGAAGAGGACAGTAACGTAAAAAGCCCACTCTCACCTCCGTGTTGTTGCCACGTGGGTATAATATGGGACAATTGTTTTTCATCCAAAAGCTTTAGTTTTTTTTTTGATCAGAGACAACAAAGGCAGTATTCATTTATTGTCATCCACAAGAAACTAGAAACTAGAAAGTAGAAAGTGAGAGGGTACACGCTACACGGCATACATGTCGGTCCATTTCTGGTTTACCAAACCGGTTTACCAGTTTCACACAGAGTATAAACGTCAACTGTTCAAACACTTTTTCAGGTTCACCACCACAACAACACAGGAAAAGCATTTATTCAAGCTCTCTAATTCTCAGCCCCTCCACTGATCCTTCTTGTTTCGGATTTCTCTGAGAGTGTCGATAGGTGATTTGCAACCAAGTTTCTCCTGCACAAAGACCACATTCAAATAACGATATGAGACAAGAGTGATAACATTATAAAATTTTGAATACGAAAGAGCCTAACACACAAGTAACTAATTTAGCATTGTTCAAGAATGGGATAGTGACCTGTATCTCAGGGTTATTAACACGCATAAACGGGTTTGTTTCGAGCTCTTCCTCTAGCGTTGAAGGGATTGTGGGAACATTTGCTTGGCGCTGTTGACGGGCCCATGCCAGCTTCTGCTGTATCTTCTCGTTGTTTGGTTCCACAGTTAAAGCAAATTCCAAGTTCTTCACGGTGTACTGAGGCAATCATAATAATATATATATAAGGGTTTTATTCAGTTTATAGAGACATAGAACTCAAAAAAATACGATATTATGAAGCTGTTATTTTGTTGTTACCTCGTGGCCGCAGTAAACCTGGGTCGGTTTAGGTAGTGAAGCCAGAGTCACGCACAAGGACTGATGCATCTGTTCAGCTGTCCCTTCGAAAAACTTCCCACAGCCAGCAACGAACTGTATAGCAATCCAAGTAAACACAGTGTTTATAAGGAGTCATTAACAGAGACATAAGACAAATCTGTAGTGGAAAAATATAGCGTCAAATGGTAAGATGTGTTATTGATATTTCGTGGAACAAGAGCAACCAAACCACTTACAAGTGTATCTCCAGTGAACACAGCTGGGTTTTCTCCATCTTTGCCAGTGACATAGTAACTAATGTGACCCTTGGTGTGACTGAAACATGCATCAAACATATCAAGAGCAGAACGGAAGAGTCGACAAGAATAAAAAGCATCTAAGTTCATAAAGGGCAAACAGTACCAAGGGGTGTGAAGTGCTGATATGTTAACATCATGACCCAAAGACAAGGTGTCACCATTATCGACCGCATCAGTGCATCCCTTGACCTTATCAAGAGAACCTCCATAGACTTTGATTCCAGGCACCAACTGCTTCATCTTCTCGTTTCCACCAGCATGATCCCTTTCAAGGAAAAAAAATACAACCCACCAAATTAGAAAATGACAGGTAAAAAAAATGAAACTTTCGCTACAAACGACCAAGATTAATCAGAAAGCTGAAAGATTAAAACGAAAAGTTAACTCCTTAAGCTAATTGGGAATCTCAATTCATAGATGAGTGAAACGTTGATAAAGTTACCGACTTTATGTTAAAAAACAGAGTGAAGTGAGAGAGAGTTTACCAGTGATGATGCGTGGTGAGCACGAACTTGATATTAGCACTGTGCTGCTCAGCCGAATGAATCACCTTCTCCGGATCAACTGGATCCACAACCGCCGCGTCTCCTGTGCTCTCATCGATTATCCTGTCAGAATCGAGAAAATCGATGATGAGCCGAATCAGAAAAGTAGGAACGAAATTCGAAGATGGATTATACGAAAAATCGCTCACAGATAGGCGTAGTTGTCTTCTAGACACGGAACGTGGAAGATCTTCATCGTCTTCTTCGGTTTGATTCGATCGTTCGTAATCCTCAAAATGGCTACGTGCTGGTTCAATTTGAGAAGTCTAGACTAAGTGGGTGTTATTGGTTGCATTATTTTAATGAATTTAGAATTTTTTTTTTTGATTTATTAGATCTTTTTGATAAATCTATTGATTTTAAATCAGCTAAGCAGATTTCAGAATCAATGTTATAGATTGTAAATCAAAATAACTGAATTATCATAAATCACCAAATATTGATAATGTTTCATTAATAAAGAAATATAAAAACAACAATATTTGTTTTAGTATTTTGTATATCATGATAACATAAAATCTGTCCACATATTTGTAGCTATTGTCTTGTCGCTTTCACTTGATTGACATGTTCTATTTGTTGATCTTGAATTACAAGAATCTCTTCACCATTGTTATTAATTTCTTCAAGTTCTTCTACGTCATCAGAATTTTTTTCTACTGGAAAAGTATCGGTTCGACGAAAAAAATTATGTAAACCAGTACACGCAAATGCTTGATGTTTTTAAATAGAAAACTTTCAAACACTACCGTTTAACAAAAATCTCATATCTTTGTGAGTGCTTGTTATATAACGTATGCAAATTGGTGCCTAAAAGATATTAGGAGAACCGAATAATTCAAATCTATCAAAATAACAGGGTTCAAGACAATATTTGATTCTTTGTATTTTTAACTTAAAATCACTAGTAAATCCATTCAAATCCAATTTTAAATCAAATCCTTAAACAAATCATTATTATTGAATAACATCTGATTTTAAAATCTATTTTGAAATCACAAAACCAATAACAATAGATTTGAATATAGATTTTAAAATCAAGGAACCAATAACAATGAATTTGAATATAAATTCTAAAATCACATAACTAATAACACTTGATTTGATTTTGTATTGTCAAATCCATTAAAATATATAAACCAATAACACCCTCTAAAACTAGCGGTTAACCGATTCGGTTTGTACCAACCGAATCAAATCCAAACAAACCAAAATCGAATTGAACCGAACCAAAATCAAATTGAACCGAACAAAAATCAAATTGAACCGAACCAAAATCGTTTGAGTGTAACCGGTTCGTTGAGATTTGTTTATTTTAGGTTTAGTTCTCAGGTGAATAAGTTGTTGGGATTTTGATTGTCGGAAGAAGTGAAGAAAAGAGATGGGGAAGCAGCCGGTGAAGTTGAAGGCGGTGGTTTACGCGCTTTCGCCGTTTCAGCAGAAGATAATGACGGGACTCTGGAAGGATCTCCCGAGAAGATCCACCACAAGGTCTCCGAGAATTGGATCAGCGCCACTCTCCTCGTCACTCCTGTCCTCGGAACCTACTGGTAACTCTCTCTCTCTCTCTCTCTCTCTGGTGATTGTATGATTGTTCTTCGATCTGCCTATTGTTCGAGATTGTGTAGTAGGCTTTGATGTGTTCGTTTTCTATGATTGGTCTGGACCATGGTTTTTACCCTAACCTTGTTGCTTTGTCTGAAAATATCACTTAGCCTTTGTCTCTCGTATACGCAAAATGAAACTAGGTATGCTCAGCACTTCCAGGAACAGGAGAAACTCGAGCACAGGTTCTGAAACATGAAGCCCACTCCCTCTACTACTACAACTATTTGACTTTTGGTCTGAAGCTATTTTCTCTTAATAGATTTTTTGATTCGGTTATTTTCTGAAACTCTGTATCTCCAAATAAATGTTTTGGTTCATGACAATCACTGTTTGATCTGCATCTTTCTTGATATAATACGATATGTTTCTTGATGTGATATGGACAACGTTTGCTTCATGGTAGGACTTTTTACAATCATGTTCATGTTCTGCACACTGATATTGACACAAAAAGAAAAGAAAGAAACTGCACACAGAAGAGAATGAAAAGAGCCATCTGATGCGTGTGACCCAAGACGCTCCTCTCAACAGTTGTATCCACATTCCTTCACGTCCGGTCCATTGAATCTAGAGGTAAACGGATCGACCCGAATCCACAGCAAGGAGAAGATTGAGGAAAGAAGGACCGACCAGACCACAATAACAGTCGGAGTCCGGTTCTGCCGACCCATCAAACCCTTGAGGAACGGGTACAAGTGAACAATCACCCAAAAGGCAAAGAAGAGCTTACCAAAAAGAGGTCCCCATGTCTGATACCCACTATTGAGCGCGTAAGAGATCCCTGCAACCACTCCTACAAGGTTTATGATGAGCAGCGTCGTCGGTGGGATCAAAAGCGTTGTCCATTTGATCAAGTATAGCTCGGCTGAGTCACCATCTTCGTCCGAGGCTTTGATGTGACTGTGAAGTTGGTGTCTATACCGGCGAGCACTTTAAGTAGACCCTGGACGACTGCAAACAAGTGAGCTGAAACACCACCAATCACCCAAAACTGCTCGTTTCTCCACCACTCATCTATACCCACTCCGCTCCATCTCATTTCCAGTATACCCGTGGCGAAAATCGAAAGAAAGAGAGAAAGAAACCATATGCTTGCCAAGTTACTTATCTACAGCAATTTTGAACACCATTGCTTAGGCCATTTGAGATATGAATAAGATTAAAGATTAGAGGGAGCAAACCTCAGGAATAATGAATTGGTTGGTGAAGAGACAAACGGCAGGTAATGTGCAATACATGAGGAGAGGAATGGATGTGATTGGGTAGACTGTGGTGTTGACATATGCAAACCTCTCAAGAATCTTTAGCCTCCCTCCATAACCATACCATATTGGACAATGTCTACTAAAGAGAATCTCTATTGAACCTAGAGCCCACCTAAGCACTTGGTTCAATCTATCAGAAAGATTAATTGGAGCAGATCCTTTGAATGCAGGTAGTTTAGGAATACAGTATATCGATCTCCAGCCACGTGCATGCATTTTGAAACCGTGAGTATATCTTCTGTAACAGAACCATAGATCCAACCAATCTAAAGAATCACAGACAGTAACAGGTCAGAAAAATCATTCCTGGATAGGTAAAGAAGCTTTACAAGAGTATGGGTAAATACCTCAGTTCCCCACTCTGTTGTGTCCTCGTATCCACAGCTAATGACATGGATAGGTTCTTTGAGAAGGTTTTCTGGAGTAGCATAGAGAGGAACATCTCCATTGTCCATAAGTGTTGAAGCAACAAAAATATCTGACTGTCCAAACCGCTGCTCGTCTCATTTGCGACATCAGCATGGACTTGTCATCATCTAAACCAGGACCTGGTTTTGCAAAATGTGATATAGTTCAAGAGACTTAAGTGTATAAATCTAAAAACTGAAAAAGGAGAAACAATGTTACCTTCAACTCCTTCTTCTATGTCACCAAGGTTGAATACAGGAACATTTGAGTCAGAGTTCTTGCCAGAACCCTTTTTAGATTTGGAATCCTTCTTTCTTGATCCTCCACAAAGTCTAGATAACACACTTGCTTTCTTATGTTTTCGGTTTAACTGGAGGTTCATAACCATATAATGCAGTTCTATTGAAAACACAACCAGTTCCCACATATACAGGTACTTGGATCCCATCTAAGCCTCTCAAATTTATCTGAAGAGCACCATATCACATAAAGCTAATGTTGATGACATTTTTGGCTAGATGACAGAAATTATGGAAAGTGCAACTTACATCAAAGAAGACGGTATTACGGTTAGCATATCTATCATTCTTGTCAATGCCATCAAATCTCTGAGGGAACTGAACATAACACACTTGCTTCCCAAGGTCTGGATCCATTAAGAAGCACATAGCTTCTCTCAAGGCCTTGTTGTTATTTATGTAATGATCACAATCTAGATTCAGTAAGAAAGGTCCATTAGTAAGGACTGCTGAAACTCTAACCTGTCCAAATTGAAGAGATTACTGTTCATTAAATGTGAAGATAGAAAAGGTAGAAAAAAAAAAGAAAAATGACATTGTCATAAACCTACAAGTGCATTCATAGCACCAGCCTTTTTGTGGTGCAGGAAACCTGGTCTCTTTTCTCTAGAAACATAGACCAAACGTGGAAGCTCGTTGCCTTCTGCGTCAAGTCCACCATTTTGTCCTAAGAAAACCTGCAATCAACCAATGATACTCACTTCTAGTATCCAAAGGGCCATGCAGAGATACTACACAAGACCATGCATATTGTCTCTAACCTGGATCATTCCTGGATGGTCCCTTGTGTTGTTTCCAGGCCATGGTGTCCCATCTTGCATAACCCAACCTTTTCCAGGGACTTTCTGAGCCTTGGAAACAAGTGCATTTATTCTGATCTTGAATCTCTCATACTCCCTCTGCCAAATGTATATAACACATAATCAATAATAATAGCATTGCCAAAAGAGGTAACTAACTACAAACAGACTAATACCTTCATAGCTCTGCGATCTTTGACAAATGATGGATGAACTTTATCCTTCAAGTAATCAACTCTCGAAGCAAAGTACCATTCCGGTGCTCGAGGCTCAATACTATACTTCTTGCAGAAAGGTACCCATTTTCTAGCAAACTCTGACGTCTCTGCTAGCGACTCAAATGATAACATGGCAGCACCATCGTCAGAAACGTAACAAGACACCTTATCCACCGGGTAATCAACCGCCATGATAGAGAGTACTGTATTGGCTGTCACCAGAGGTGGCTCCTTAAAAGGGTCAACAGTGCTCACAAAAATATCCACAGCTGCTAGCTGTGATGGTTCACCTTGGCGATCGTATCTGTAATGAAGTTAAGGATTAGTAGATAAAGACACAAGGGGCAAGGTAGAGACTATAACATTTTACCTTAGAGAGAGTCTGTCGAGTTATGTTTCACGGTTAACTGGGAACCACTTGGGGAACTGATCAAGAATCCAAGATATAGCAAACCATATCTCACATATCACTGATACTAGCCATAGACCAAACGCGTTTGGCACTGGATTTGTGACACGGTAATTTAGGAAGAGACATAGGATTATGAGCCTCAGTGTTATAACCAATCTGTAAGGGTTTATCTGTGATGATCGGATCGATACTTTCCTTGAAAGAGGCTGCCGCGCGGCTTCGTCATTCCTGCACCAATTTAGAAAAAACATTATTCACCTTAAGGACCAAAAGAGATAGCAAAGAAAAACTGGTAACTCACAGCAAAGCCTCATCAACGGAGACATTAGTGGTGGCATCAATATCACATACACCACCCCTTTCAGAAGCAGATTGAGCTCTCACAGGACTGAATCTGTTCTCATGCTTCGTTTTCCAGCCGTCAACCCTCTCCCTCCAGGCTACATTGCGCAGTCCTGTTGAACCAAGATCTCTAACCGGATCCACCATCCTTCTGCTTGCTTCAAGGGCCTTTCCACCTTCTATAGTGGAAGATACAGATTGGCCTTCAAGTGAAGACTCTCCAGAAACCTATCAATAAGTAAAAAAAGACACAACTCAGATCCCAACATTTAACTCAAGCTGGATAGGCATGGTGATGTGATGTTAAATTCAACAACGGGAATGAATCCACAATGTCTTACCTCTTGTCTACTAATGAGACGAGGAATAGGATTTGGAGAGACCTCTTGGTCAGAATCAGAGTGCTGAATCTCTTTCCCTTTCCCATGTGTAAGATGCCATCCGAGCATCCCCTCTGATATCTTCTCCTTCAGTGAGTTTTCTGTATAACTAAACTCACTACCACTGTCATCAGCAAAGCCATCCTCGTCTTTATCTCCAGGAATGGCAGGACTGCCTAGACTCAATAACAGTGATCAAAGTTTAAGTTCACAGAAGATACATGGATGCTAAAAGACTAAGTGTACCTTTGTGTCGCTTGTATCTGGTCTTGCATTGAGGACAAGACTGGTCTCCGTCTTTCCTTTGATCAAACTCATAGCAAGGTCTACAAACTGAGAACGAGCAGACATCACACGCCACAAAAGGATCTCCATTCTCATTTCCTCCAATGTTCTCAGTGCATATCTGACAAGTCTGCTCACCAGCTGCGTTACTACTCATCAGCTTCACGTTTCTCCTTCCTAATGTAAGAGTTAAGAGACACTCTCTCTTTCTCTCTCTGCACTCACTCTGCTTCTCGAGATAGAGATTTATGGAGGAAAGTTAGCTTTGCTTGCACGCTGCAACCACTCCACACCGTCACCTTCACACTGTCACTCTTTTCTTCTTTTACTCCACTTACCATTTCTGATCATATTAATATCGGTTAACACGTAAAACCGGAACTAAATTGTCAAAGTGTTATTACGAATTTAAAACTCATTTTGATTGTGTAAAGACTCTAAAAACTATTAAATTCCCAATTAAATACTAACCATTTAATTAAATTGAGTATTCTTGACGCAAGATAAAATTGAACAGAACATTTGGTAAGTAGATTACAGTATAAAATAAACAATTTTCTTCTCTATTAAATATTTTATCAAACCGGTTAACAACACACATAATAATTTTTATTTTAGATCATAGAACCAACAGAAACGGCAGCTTTGATGAGTAAACCGAAGAGCACAAAAGGGTTAGAGAAGAAAGGTGAATGGTCACTGTCCACTTCGTAAGCTTCTCTCGGTGGCCACCGCTTCATCATCGCCTCCTGCTGCTCCGGTGTTATCACCCGGTCGTGCAAAGTCTTGATGTACACGCGCGGCACATGCTCCTCCACTTCTTGTCCTTTCTCTCTTGCTGTCGTTAGCGCCAGAACCGGACCTGGTCTCATTAGCAACTCAGCCAACGCACATTCCTTGACGACGACATTCATGTACAGAAACAGAGAGAATATAAGGACAACAGACTCAGATTGCGTAACATTATCTGATTTGAAACATAGAGGAGAACCTGTTGAGGACTCATGTGGTAAAGTAGCTTTCGTCGGTACTCCGGTTTGATAAGGGCACTGGTCGGAGGATTCTCGGATCCTAAACCGAAACCAAGCTCATAGACATCACCATGTTCTGATAGATCAGGCACTCCCTGTGACAAAAACAACAAAACGTCACTCACAAGGTACCTTCATTTGATAAGATAGTTTTTTTTTTCTTTTTTATTACATCTTTCAGATCTTCATCGGTCTGAAACCCGAATTTGAGCATTGTAGCTGCGATATAAACAGCTAGAGATATCTTCTTAGGGAATTTATTTATCGAGCTCGTTACGCTTAGCCCTCCTGCACTGTGACCAACAAGTATGACCTGATGCAAACACACAGAACAGAGAAAACAGAGTGAGTTTGCTTCGGCTTCAAGAAAAGATTTTGTTTGTGTGTGTGTGTGTCTCACCTGTTCTTGTTCGGGCAAGGTGGAGAGGAAGTCGATGAGTGGTTGGTTGTACTGGTCGAAGGAAGTTAGAGAATCGGCAGAGGAAGGATCGATGCCGGAGGATTTGAGGTCGATGCAAGTGACGGTGAAGCCAGAGACTTCCATGAGACACTTGATTTTGTACCAGCACCATGATCCCAAGCTTATGCCGTGTACTAGCACGAAGTGTGGTGGTTTGGTTCTTGGTTTCAAAACTTGGCTTCCTTCTTGATTCTCCTCCGCCATCGATAAACGGCGGAGATTTGATGGGTTTTCTTCAGCTAGGTGCTCAGGCTGTTTTCTTGGGGGGATGGGGTCTTTGTCACATATGTCAAGCGCATATGTATAGTGGAAGACATATAGTTGCTTCTACACATTCCCTTTTTAGTGTGATTTTCTTTTTATTATAACGTTTTAATATTAACCAGTAATTATTTTATTATTTATAAAATGATCAATATACACGTTTATTGCATCTTCGTATAGTTGAGATAGTCAATGAGTAATAATTGTCTCTGCTGACTAAATTCTTCAAGTTGTGGTATTTGTGTGTTTATTCGCACTAGTTACACATTTATATCCACTAAACAACTTAAAATCTTGAGCGGAGTTTCCACCTTAAAATTGATTATGTAGGATAATACCAGTTTTTTTCCTCGGTCAAATTTGTGTAACGTAAGAAAAACAATAACGTTCATTGACCAGTTCAGTTTCGTTACTATATATATAAAGAATAGTTATTTCTCTCGCACGGAACACTCTGGTCTTAACAAATGTAATGTATTAGTCAAAAAATAAAAACAAGTGTAGTGTTATGAACCAATTGAGTTTGCCCAAAAAAATCAAGATCAGAATGAATGGGTGTCATTCGAAGGCTTTCTAGTTTTACCTTCCACGTCAAAAACTTGAAACTATTTGACTTGTTAAAATGTATGTTAATGATCAGTAAAGTTAGAAAAACGTATATGTCATGATATCTGCTGTGAACAAACGTGAAATTAACTAAAAAGAGATCAAAACGTATTGAAGCAAATACCCGTTTAGAGTTTCTTATTATTACGTGAATGAATAATCTTACAAACTCTTAGATCCGTATTTATAGCAGTATCAAAACCCGATTTCCTTTTCCCTAGAGGAATACATACTTCGTCCGACCGACCCACGAATACTGAACTTTTACTGGTGCATAGAGATTTAAGATACACAGATGCAACAATATCTATTGTAGAACTATCAAGTTAGTTTGATCAAAAAAAAAAAGAACTATCAAGTTATAGATGAAAAGATTTGCGACCTTTGAGCAAATAAAGGCAAGCAATTAGGTGCAAATAATTAACCATTGATTGAGAAGGGGGGAAAGGAGAAATGTCACAAACAAGGATGAAGATATCACCTCCTTTTCAGGGAGTGACGAAAGCGTCTTTCTTTTTGTGGTTCCTTCTTTTCAATATCTCCTTAACTTTCGGTTTATTTTGTAACGTTACATATTTTTTACTTTCAATAAAGACAAGCCAGCGTGTGAATGAAAATGACATGACTTATGATCATAACTCAAGTTGTAATATTCTAGTATGCAATATTCCGTATAATGAGGTTTTCCTACTCATGGCTCTTTATAACTCTTTCTCCTCTAACCAGTTTTAAGGATTTTTAACCAAGAAACGTGTAGTCTTCAAATACCGAATAACCCGCACTAAAACAATTAAACGTGATGAAATCCATATGTATACAATTTGTTGGTTTGAATATACGAAATCTCCGCTTACGTACATTCATGTTTAACATACTAGTGAATACTATAGACGTAATATTGAATATGTTTACGTGCATGATCACTTACATTAGATACTTTTGATATTTAGAAGAGCGTGGGGATTAATGCAATAAGTGTGAGAGGTGACAAATGAAATGCGCAGACCGGAGACATGTGCAAAAAGAAAGAAAGCCTTTGCCAATTGTCAGAGTCTTTGTGGGACGAGGGAATCAGATTCATTTTGATTATGAACTTTCTTTTTTTTGTGGTAGACATTATTATAATGAGTGTATAGCAAAATTCATTTTATATGTTTCGGTAAAGAAGACGATTCCCACCAATTTCTCACATCTTAACCATCATCAGGATGTATATTTAGGGGAAACTCAAAAGATGAGAGAGAGAAGAGCGAAGGCAACGGTTGGGCGTTTTCTGTTTGATTAGAAGTTAACTTCAGTAAACATGTCAACTAAACATAAGTATATAAAATACATGCAGACAAACAGATCAGGAGGTAGTGGAAAAAGCCATGTCCCTTTGTCTCAAAAGTTCTTAAGTATGTATAGTGACGCGCATATCTTTTCTTCTACAACTGTTCAATCATTGTGGAGTACTATATACTTCAACAGTTGTTTTATATATTAACCAAGAAACATCCATTGTTACATAGTTACATTCATTTTCTATAAATTAGAACGAGTATAAAACCAACGTTTTAAGATGTATTATAATATTCAATACTAAGAAAGTAGATGAAGAAGTGTATTTAAACTATAGTCAATTGGGACGACCCATAGCATGTTCGACCTTCATAGACTGATTCGATCTCATTTTTATTTCGGTTTATTTGTATATTTAGGATCTAATCTTCTTCTCTCTCTCTCTTTTTTATTAGTTGGAACCAAAAATTATGGAACTCAAGAGCACCATTATTAGAGTTTCTCTCCATGGATTTCTTTCCCAAAAAGACATGTGGACCTCATCAATTTGGAGAAACCCAGAATAAAAGGTTCTGAGTAGAGGATCTCTTTTGGTGGATTTTTTGCACTGTTCGCGGATCTTACCGACACGTGTCGACCCGCAATTGGTGCAATTTTAATTTTTTTTTAAACCGATTGATGCAATTTTAATTCTTTTTACCTGTGGATAATGATGCTCTTAATCGTGGTGACTCTGGAAAGGCTCAAAAACTTTGGACTGAAAACATAAATTTTATTAAATATTAATTTTAATAGGTAAAAAGTGTTAGTAGAGAGAGAGATCGAACTTGTTTATATCTATAGCCTAAAACTTCCATGGGCCTTTTTGAACTTGTTAATCATCTAACCTTTCATGGGCCTTTTTGAAATATGTGACTGTCAAATGTTTTGTGATTTTCTAAATTTTACTGTTGGCTTTTTAGGGTTTGAAAATTTGAATGGGAACAAGACCGCCAATTTGTAACATCGAAACTCATAACCCTAATTTTCAAATCCTCTTTCAAACTGTTCCCCCTGTAGTTGTTGATAAACCAAACCTTTCTCCATATCCAGCTCAGGTCAGTAAATCTCTTCTCTAGCTCTTTCTTTGAGATCATTGGAGTATTTCGTGGAGAAATCATCTATTACTGTTCTGAGTTACGTATTTCATAAACGTCTTTGAAACTGTTTTCTCATGTTACATTTTTTCCTCTCAAGTTTGTAAGTTAGATGGATCCCTACACAGAAACTGGATCAGTGAATGTTGAATTTGATTCATCCTCGTGGCCACATTCTTCCAAGTCATCACTACCAGAGCTTTTGACAGGTATAGACAGATCTATTATCTGTGTTATCCCCCTTGTCTTAATTGTTGATACAAACATTTTGGGTATATATCTACAGAGATATGTCAGAAAGCCCAAAGAATGCTCAAATTGATCAACAAAGATGGTCGTCAACCTGAGCCAACAGAGAGTTTTCTTTGCTTATATCAGTCTCTTGGTGAGACTTACAACCATTTCAACCAAGATCTCCTCAACTCCCTCCTCAAATTCGATGATATTAAACCATCATCATCATCTTCAGACAAAAACACTGTCTCAGTTGCGGATTTGAGCTCTTTTAGATCTGATAGCTCTCCTTCTCTGGAGTTTGATTTGGTGTCAGGAATCTCTTCTTACTCATCTCTTAAGCACCACCACACGCTCTCACCAGAGAGAATGGAGCCGAGTTTGAAACTGGATGATGATGAGGTTGAGAAGAAGAACCAGTCTTCTGCATATTCCCTCGCTGATATCTTTAGTGCCGAGCTTGGAACCGCACTGAGAGATCTAGAAGAGAGAAACAGACTGGTGGGGGAGTTAGAGAGGAAGCTATCTGATTCAAATGACAAAATCAGGACTCTAGAACGCGAGCTCGACGAGTGCCATGAGCTTCTAGAGGTATCAGAAGTCGAGGTTTCGAAGCTGAATGAAATGTTGAGTGAACGCAGGTCCGAGAAAGCCGACGATGGTGGTGCTGACTTGCTGTTAGATAGCCTGAGAGCAGAGCTGAGGTCGAGAGATGTTCAGATCGAGCAGATGGAGGAGTATTTGAACCAGGTGTGTGTCAAAGACAAGAGTGTCGTGGAAGAATTGGAAAGTAGAGTCGAAGAGCTGGAGAATCAAGTGGAGAAGCAGAGAGATGTGATATCAGAAAGAGAGGAAGAGAAACGGGAAGCTATAAGAGAGCTCTGTTTCTCTCTTGATCATTACAAGAGCAGATACGTTGAACTTGTAATATCACTTTCAGGCAATAACAACTAACAAGGTTTCTATTAGGATCTAATTTCATAATATAAAAGTCGCATTTAGCTTCTGACTAGTTCAAGTTAACAAGCAAATCATATAAATATTCCAATATGATTACCACACCATATTTTTTTTAACTGTTTTTATAAACAGTTTAATAAGAAAAATATTCTAGTATGACACTGATATTAGCAGTCTTGCTTCTAGCTAGGGTAATGTATCCAATGGTTGCTTGCCGCTGGTTTCTTCCTCCGAGTGTGATACTGGAGAGGTTCGGTTGGCAAGGCTTCATCTTCTTGGGGTGTTGGGAGAACTTCTTTGTAGAGGAATTGGACGTTTTTGATTACATCACATCAGTTTTCAAGGTGCGTGGACCGAGCAGCGGTTCTCCTTGTGGTGTTTTGAAGCCTTCGGTTCTTGGTCTTATCGTTTGGCGGGAGAGACAGCAATGATAAGTCGTGGTTTGGGTACAGAAGTGGAGGTTATCGGGAGGCAGGCCATGGGCAGCAAAGGTAACTCCCGATCATTGGCCTTTGCGTGGTTTTAAAGATTGCTATCGCTATGTTATATGTTCCTCCTGCGTATTTGTTAACCATTTGTTTGGTTCTAGTAGTGGTGTAGATTTTTATTCTATCCTTAAGCCATTCCTGGTGTGGGTTTAAATCGCCTATGTGTGGATTCTAGTTGCTGTTTTCTATGAGTTTTTATTGTTGAAGCTATTTCGTTTTGCTGTTGGCTTTTGTATAAATATTAGTATTTTTAAGAATTTCAGTTTGGGAAAAAAAAGTGACAAGTTAACAAACAAATTTTATAAATAATTATTGTGTTTAGACTGCAGACAAGACATCTGTCACAGAGTGAAGACGGTTAATTTAGTTGAGCAGTGAAACCATCTTTATATATTCATCCTTGATATCGTCTTTCAGTTACATAATACTACACAATGGTAAACTAGAGGAGACCCAAACTAGTGAAAACTACGAAGGAAGACAAGTGAAAGAGATTTTCAAAATCACGGAAGTTAAAAGCTCAGGAATCTTTATCCTTGGATAAGCTCCATGAGAGTCTGCTTATAACATTTTCGTCAACTAACTTGTATTGATGAGACAATTGCCTGTGAATCAACCCGCAACACTTGTCTACATTGCTTTGATATTTGCTGTACAAAGCCGGTATTGTTACAGATAAGATGGTCCCTGTCCACACCATACAACCACTGAATTTTGAAACAGCAAATCTTGTTTGAAAAACAAGCAAATCAAAATGGGGTAAGTTACTAACCGATATAAACAAGAGTGCAGAAGGAAATATAGGTACCAATGGCAGAGAGAAGCCAGAGACAAATCACCACCTTGAAGAAGAGACGAAAATCGTTGCCAACTGTAACATCATGAGCCATTACAAGCAAGTGGTTGAGTTTTACACGGAAGGAAGCTGCAGTAGTATTAACCATTTCCTCGGATAGAACAAGCTCTGGTAACGAATCCGCCTGTCTGCTTATACAAGTAGTGATGAGTGTGAACATAAAACGGGAAACTAGTTACTACGGACTTATAGAGTGGTGTGGTGTGTGCGCACCTATTCCTAAAAGCAGAAACCTGGGCATGGAGGAATGATATAATGATCCCGATGAGTAAGACATCCGAAGAAACAGACAAGAAAGGCAATCGGGAAAGCTCGAAAGTAAGCCAAGCTGCGGTTGATAAAACGATAACCCCCAAGGAATGGTTTCTTCTCCTCCATAAGAGCAAGTCAGCAGCTGCATTGACCACCAATGTTAACATATAAAATGGTTTGAGTGTCACTTACAACAGTGTCCTTTCTTTGCTTTTCTAGCCAAGAGATCGAATTCAAGATCCAACACTAACCTAACTTTCCACCTGCCAAAAATTCAATCTTGTATACTATAATAAATTGAAAAATAGAGAGAAAGGACTCGCCTTTGCCACCGCCCATGAACTGATGAACCGTAACTTGCCGACCCAGCAATCGATAATCTGATGTCCATCCTCCTTCATTTCTTCCCTCGGAATCACCATCGACGTCACTCGAACTGTCCATCGGAGATACAACACCCCGAAAATTAACCAAATTCTCCGACTTTCCGAATGCCAATTAACGATTGGTTGAATGGAAAATCTCGCCTTCAATCTGCGATCTCGGAACTGCTTTCTGGGGGGTTCAACGGCGGTTTTCTGGGCTAGAGAAAGTAAAAGTAGATTTGATCGGATGACGAAGGAAGAACCAAATTCAACTTCTCCGCTTCTAGTCAACTTTTATTCATTTCTTTACACTTTCCTCTCGATTCGTCCTCGTCATCATCATCATCATCATCATCATCAAGTCGTATATTTTTAAGCTTTCAGAATTTTTTTAAAAAGGCCTTGGGCTTACTACTAGCCCAATTTCTCGGCCCATAACTATACACGTATAAGTAAGTCTGTGTCCATTATAAGTCTACGTGTCATGACTGTTACTTTATCACTATGTGACAAGCTGTGTGTGTGACTCTATTATTCCATCTGTACTAACCACGAACAAAAGCATTATTTCATCATCTATCAACGGACAACAATGGCGATTCGTTCTGTAGCGAGCAGAAGAACCCTAGCCGGATTAAAGGAGACGTCTTCTAAGCTTCAGAGGAATCCAGACTTTCACGCTTCCTGATCTCTCCTATGATTACAGCGCGTTGGAGCCGGCGATTAGCGGCGAGATTATGCAGATTCATCACCAGACGTACGTCACTAATTACAACAATGCCCTCGAGCAGCTTGATCAGGCTGTGAACAAGGGAGACGCTTCCGCATCAAGTTCAACGGCTGAGGTGTGTTTTTGACTTTTTTTTTTTCCGATCTCTGTGGTCGAATTGCAGATTAGGGTATTATAAAAGTTGCGGCCTTTGATCAGTTGAATTGATAAAGTTTTGATTTTTATCGTTGTTCTTAAGAAACAATTGGGGAAAGGGATGTTTTTTTTTTGGTGTGTGCTAGAGAATGAAACTTCTGGAGTTTTATATTTTATTGTTGCAGGTCATGTGAACCACTCGATTTTCTGGAAGAATCTTGCTCCTGTCAACGTGAGTTTTGTGTTTAAGAGTTTCTTTCTGTTTTATTACAGTTAACTGTTTTGTGCTTAATGTTGTGTGTGTGTGTGTTTAAACGTATAACAGCAAGGTGGTGGAGAGCACCGAAGGGAGCTCTTGATGGAGCTATTGATACTCATTTTGGGTCTCTTGAAGGTTTGGTGAAAAAGATGAGTGCTGAAGGTGCTGCTCTGCAAGGCTCAGGATGGGTGGTTCGTCTTTTTTGTTTCACATTGTTGGCTTTGGTGCTATTATAAACTCAAGTCTTTTTTTTTTCTCTTGATTGGTTCAGTGGCTCGGTTTAGACAAGGAACTTAAGAAGCTCGTGGTTGACACAACCGCCAATCAGGTACGTATAGTCCATGATATAGATTTGTGTAAAAAGTCTCTGTTTGCTTTGATATTCATAAATACATGTGGTTTTGATGGATTTAACGAACAAGACTCTGTTTGATCACTCAGGATCCACTAGTGACAAAGGGAGGAAGCTTGGTTCCTCTGGTGGGTATAGATGTTTGGGAGCACGCCTACTACTTGCAGGTAACAACACTTGTTATCCCTTCAAAATTGTGAGATTGCTTATAAGATTAAGCATTAATCAACTCTTTAATCACTATGCTATCTCTTGCAGTACAAGAATGTGAGACCGGATTATCTGAAGAACGTGTGGAAGGTGATCAACTGGAATTACGCAGGCGAAGTTTATGAAAAGGAATGCTAGTGAGTTCGTTACAGATAATAACATAAAGAGAGGACCCAGTCCCCAACTCGGCTTTGTTTTCTACAAGGTTTTCTGAAACAAACTTACACTGTCTCTGTTTTGGTCTTTGTGTTATATAAGCTCGAGTGAACCTGTGTGGTTGCAATAGTACACGGTTAAAAATAATAATTTTGTATGAATAAAGTTTTGTTTTGCGATATCCATCTTCTAACGTTTGTGCTAAAACTTTCAAATGGAACTCAAAGAAACTTGACAGTTCATTCAGGTTCTAGACTTGCGAGCATTAGACACATTTGGCAAATGAAATTTGATATTATAGAAGCACTAGTGTTTAATCGAGTCTTGCTCCTTCGCCATTTTCATCAATACAAAGCTAATGTTGTAAGTGTTTGTTTTCTCAACGTACGTACATTTTGTAACGAACAAAAGATGGAAAAGCAAAACTGTGATTTTAAGTATGATTCTCATAATGAGTCTGATCATGGAGCAAACTCAATTAGATGCTAGGAACTGTTGTCCGTCAAGTACTAGTGTAAATATCTTTAATACTTGCCGTTTTACAGAGTGTACATCACTCAAACAAACAGCATTAGAGGTGATTTGATCAAATAAATCATTTGTTCGTGACTGCAGAACGTCCGGTCCTGAAATTTTGGGGCTGTAGGCGAGTTAAGAAGAAATTCAATAATTTGGAAGCGAAATTTTTTACAAATTTGGGGACTTATATCCATGTAAATTTTTCAAAAATTTTGGGGACTGAGACAAATGTTTCAATAGGCTTGGTTGGTAGGCCAAATTATGAGGAATGAGGTCTATTCAACTCTTGTATGATCTCTCTATTCAACTACGTGTGATCTTTTTTTTTTGTTTGTTACTATAACTACTGTATGATCTAGATATCGGATTGTGTGATAATAGTAAGGTGTTGCAGTTAATCCCTTTCTTATTAATCAAGGAGCAATTTGGGAGAGTAACTTTAAAGTTGTATGTTATTTACATGTGTGCCATGCATGGTGGCACCACACTCACTCTCACCTCACATATTGAATTACCCTTAATTTACTAGAGAAATTACATGCAAATGCCATTGTGGTTTCACATTCATAATCAACTTATGTCATATTCTTAATGTCAGTATTGCCATATATAAAATCGTCATAGTAATTGATTATGTAATCGACTATGGAATCTAAAATCGTCAAATTTTACCATATATAGATCCACAATGATTGATATTTGATTAAAACTTAACTCCATACCAATCCGTTAAACACCAACAGTTTCATATAAGCCTAGAATTTATTCTATCGTATGATATATAACTATATGGTATGAAGATATTAAAACATTATAAATTTTTCTTTCCTTTCTCTTTTTATTTTTCTATCGTATTATTACAAATATAGAATGTTTGGATATATTGAGTAAATATTATTTTTGTAGCTTACATGATCGAAAATAATGTTTTAATATATCCATCAATATAATATATAATGTTTGAAGATATTAAAACATTATAATTTTTTCTGTCCTTTCTCTTTTTCTTTTTCTATCGTACAATATATAATGTTTGGAGATATTAAGTAATAATATAGAATGTTTGGATATATTAAAACATTATTAATTTTTCGTATAATATAGAATGTTTGGAGATATCGTATAATATAGAATGTTTGGATATATTAAAACAATTTAACTATATGGTATGATATAATGTTTGAAGATATTAAGTATAATATTATAAATTTTTCTGCCATTAAAGATATTAAAACTTTATAAATTTTACTGCCCTTTCTCTTTTTCTTTTTCTATCGTATAATATAATTTTTTATGTCCTTTCTCTTTTTCTTTTTCTATCATATAATATATAATGTTTGGAGATATTAAGTATAATATATAATGTTTGGAGATATTAAGTATAATATATAATGTTTGAAGATATTAAAACATTATAAATTTTTCTACAAGACGTATAGTCTTCTCTAATTTTTAATATCAAAAATAATGTTATGAATCGGATTGCTAACATTACAAATTTTTCTGTCCTTTCTCTTTTTCTTTTTCTAACATATAATATATAATATTTGGAGATATTAAGTATAATATATAATGTTTGAAGATATTAAAACATTATAAATTTTTCTTTCCTTTCTCTTTTTGGATTTTCTTTCCTTTCTCTTTTATTTTTCTATCGTATAATATAGAATGTTTGGATATATTAAAACATTATAAATTATAATAATGTTATGAATCGGATTGCTAACATTATAGATTTTTCTGTCCTTTCTCTTTTTCTTTTTCTATCATATAATCTATAATATTTGGAGATATTAAGTATAATATATAATGTTTGAAGATATTAAAACATTATAAATTTTTCTTTCCTTTCTCTTTTTCTTTTTCTAACGTATAATATATAATGTTTGGAGATATTAAGTCATTGAAAAAGAGAAAGGACAGAAAAAGAAATTCTATGAATCGAGAATAATGCTATGAATCAATCAAAAAATCATGACTAAATCGAATAAGATCATAATCTATGAAATGCTATGAATCAGATTTCTATAATCTGACTTGCCATTATGATTTCACCATTTTGGATTGTTATAATTGCATGACTAAATCGAATAAGATCATAATCTATGAAATGCTATGAATCAATCAAAAATCATGACTAAATCGAATAAGATCATAATCTATGAAATGCTATGAATCAATCAAAAATCATGGTATAAGATGATCGAGAATAATGCTATGAATCAATCAAAAATCATGGTATAAGATGATCGAGAATAATGCTATGAATCAATCAAAAATCATGACTAAATCGAATAAGATCATAATCTATGAAATGCTATGAATCAGATTTCTATAATCTGACTTGCCATTATGATTTCACCATTTTGGATTGTTATAATTGCATGACTAAATCGAATAAGATCATAATCTATGAAATGCTATGAATCAATCAAAAATCATGACTAAATCGAATAAGATCATAATCTATGAAATGCTATGAATCAGATTTCTATAATCTGACTTGCCATTATGATTTCACCATTTTGGATTGTTATAATTGCATGACTAAATCGAATAAGATCATAATCTATGAAATGCTATGAATCAATCAAAAATCATGACTAAATCGAATAAGATCATAATCTATGAAATGCTATGAATCAGATTTCTATAATCTGACTTGCCATTATGATTTCACCATTTTGGATTGTTATAATTGCATGACTAAATCGAATAAGATCATAATCTATGAAATGCTATGAATCAATCAAAAATCATGACTAAATCGAATAAGATCATAATCTATGAAATGCTATGAATCAATCAAAAATCATGGTATAAGATGATCGAGAATAATGCTATGAATCAATCAAAAATCATGACTAAATCGAATAAGATCATAATCTATGAAATGCTATGAATCAATCAAAAATCATGACTAAATCGAATAAGATCATAATCTATGAAATGCTATGAATCAATCAAAAATCATGGTATAAGATGATCGAGAATAATGCTATGAATCAATCAAAAATCATGACTAAATCGAATAAGATCATAATCTATGAAATGCTATGAATCAATCAAAAATCATGACTAAATCGAATAAGATCATAATCTATGAAATGCTATGAATCAATCAAAAATCATGGTATAAGATGATCGAGAATAATGCTATGAATCAGATTTCTATAATCTGACTTGCCATTATGATTTCACCATTTTGGATTGTTATAATTGCATGACTAAATCGAATAAGATCATAATCTATGAAATGCTATGAATCAATCAAAAATCATGGTATAAGATGATCGAGAATAATGCTATGAATCAATCAAAAATCATGGTATAAGATGATCGAGAATAATGCTATGAATCAATCAAAAATCATGACTAAATCGAATAAGATCATAATCTATGAAATGCTATGAATCAGATTTCTATAATCTGACTTGCCATTATGATTTCACCATTTTGGATTGTTATAATTGCATGACTAAATCGAATAAGATCATAATCTATGAAATGCTATGAATCAATCAAAAATCATGGTATAAGATGATCGAGAATAATGCTATGAATCAGATTTCTATAATCTGACTTGCCATTATGATTTCACCATTTTGGATTGTTATAATTGCATGACTAAATCGAATAAGATCATAATCTATGAAATGCTATGAATCAGATTTCTATAATCTGACTTGCCATTATGATTTCACCATTTTGGATTGTTATAATTGCATGACTAAATCGAATAAGATCATAATCTATGAAATGCTATGAATCAATCAAAAATCATGGTATAAGATGATCGAGAATAATGCTATGAATCAGATTTCTATAATCTGACTTGCCATTATGATTTCACCATTTTGGATTGTTATAATTGCATGACTAAATCGAATAAGATCATAATCTATGAAATGCTATGAATCAATCAAAAATCATGGTATAAGATGATCGAGAATAATGCTATGAATCAGATTTCTATAATCTGACTTGCCATTATGATTTCACCATTTTGGATTGTTATAATTGCATGACTAAATCGAATAAGATCATAATCTATGAAATGCTATGAATCAATCAAAAATCATGGTATAAGATGATCGAGAATAATGCTATGAATCAGATTTCTATAATCTGACTTGCCATTATGATTTCACCATTTTGGATTGTTATAATTGCATGACTAAATCGAATAAGATCATAATCTATGAAATGCTATGAATCAATCAAAAATCATGGTATAAGATGATCGAGAATAATGCTATGAATCAGATTTCTATAATCTGACTTGCCATTATGATTTCACCATTTTGGATTGTTATAATTGCATGACTAAATCGAATAAGATCATAATCTATGAAATGCTATGAATCAATCAAAAATCATGGTATAAGATGATCGAGAATAATGCTATGAATCAGATTTCTATAATCTGACTTGCCATTATGATTTCACCATTTTGGATTGTTATAATTGCATGACTAAATCGAATAAGATCATAATCTATGAAATGCTATGAATCAATCAAAAATCATGACTAAATCGAATAAGATCATAATCTATGAAATGCTATGAATCAATCAAAAATCATGACTAAATCGAATAAGATCATAATCTATGAAATGCTATGAATCAATCAAAAATCATGACTAAATCGAATAAGATCATAATCTATGAAATGCTATGAATCAATCAAAAATCATGGTATAAGATGATCGAGAATAATGCTATGAATCAGATTTCTATAATCTGACTTGCCATTATGATTTCACCATTTTGGATTGTTATAATTGCATGACTAAATCGAATAAGATCATAATCTCATCGCATAGTCATAAATTATGCAAATTTTGATCCTCGACTTTCCTATTTATAGGTCAATCGTATATATTAATGCAAAACATAATTGTACGTCCATGATTTTATGATTGGCGTGACTACTAAATTTGTGCCTATAATGTATTAAACATTGATTGACAATTAAGCAATTTGTTATTTACTGCCTAAGATTGCATTGAGCCTAAGATTGCGAATCAAATTATATATATGTAAAGAAAATTCTAAATTAACATGGTAGCGGCTAATATCGTTATGGATTATTATTAAGGAAAGTAGTAATAAATCACTCGTCGATCAAGCCAATCATCTAAATGCATATTCATACAAATAAATATTAAATCATATCTATCATATAATCTTAGGAGATATTAAGTATAATATATAATGTTTGGAGATATTAAGTATAATATATAATGTTTGGAGATATTAAGTATAATATATAATGTTTGGAGATATTAAGTATAATATATAATGTTTGGAGATATTAAGTATAATATATAATGTTTGGAGATATTAAGTATAATATATAATGTTTGGAGATATTAAGTATAATATATAATGTTTGGAGATATTAAGTATAATATATAATGTTTGGAGATATTAAGTATAATATATAATGTTTGGAGATATTAAGTATAATATATAATGTTTGGAGATATTAAGTATAATATATAATGTTTGGAGATATTAAGTATAATATATAATGTTTGGAGATATTAAGTATAATATATAATGTTTGGAGATATTAAGTATAATATATAATGTTTGGAGATATTAAGTATAATATATAATGTTTGGAGATATTAAGTATAATATATAATGTTTGGAGATATTAAGTATAATATATAATGTTTGGAGATATTAAGTATAATATATAATGTTTGGAGATATTAAGTATAATATATAATGTTTGGAGATATTAAGTATAATATATAATGTTTGGAGATATTAAGTATAATATATAATGTTTGGAGATATTAAGTATAATATATAATGTTTGGAGATATTAAGTATAATATATAATGTTTGAAGATATTAAAACATTATAAATTTTTCTTGGCCAATTACCTGAATGCTTTAATCACATTAACTTACTTATATAACAAAATTGTTATACTTTGTCTTTGCATATCAGCAGTTTACTTATATAACAAAATTGTTATACTTTGTCTTTGCATATCAGCAGTTTACTTATATAACAAAATTGTTATACTTTGTCTTTGCATATCAGCAGTTTACTTATATAACAAAATTGTTATACTTTGTCTTTGCATATCAGCAGTTTACTTATATAACAAAATTGTTATACTTTGTCTTTGCATATCAGCAGTTTACTTATATAACAAAATTGTTATACTTTGTCTTTGCATATCAGCAGGTTTACTTATATAACAAAATTGTTATACTTTCGCTTCCAAATTATCAATTTTCTAACTCCTGCCTCAGCCCCAAAATTTCGGACCGGACGTTCTGCAGTCACGAACAAATGATTTATTTGATCAAATCACCTCTAATGCTGTTTGTTTGAGTGATGTACACTCTGTAAAACGGCAAGTATTAAAGATATTTACACTAGTACTTGACGGACAACAGTTCCTAGCATCTAATTGAGTTTGCTCCATGATCAGACTCATTATGAGAATCATACTTAAAATCACAGTTTTGCTTTTCCATCTTTTTTGTTCGTTACAAAATGTACGTACGTTGAGAAACAAACACTTACAACATTAGCTTTGTATTGATGAAAATGGCGAAGCGACTCGATTAAACACTAGTGCTTCTATAATATCAAATTTCATTTGCCAAATGTGTCTAATGCTCGCAAGTCTAGAACCTGAATGAACTGTCAAGTTTTTGAGTTCCATTTGAAAGTTTTAGCACAAACGTTAGAAGATGGATATCGCAAAACAAAACTTTATTCATACAAAATTATTATTTTTAACCGTGTACTATTGCAACCACACAGGTTCACTCGAGCTTATATAACACAAAGACCAAACAGAGACAGTGTAAGTTTGTTTCAGAAAACCTTGTAGAAACAAAGCCGAGTTGGGGACTGGGTCCTCTTTATGTTATTATCTGTAACGAACTCACTAGCATTCCTTTTCATAAACTCGCCTGCGTAATTCCAGTTGATCACCTTCCACACGTTCTTCAGATAATCCGGTCTCACATTCTTGTACTGCAAGAGATAGCATAGTGATTAAAGAGTTGATTAATGCTTAATCTTATAAGCAATTCACAATTTTTGAAGGGATAACAAGTGTTGTTACTCAAGTAGTAGGCGTGCTCCCAAACATCTATACCCACCAGAGGAACCAAGCTTCCCTTTGTCACTAGTGGATCCTGAGTGATCAAACAGAGTCTTGTTCGTTAAATCCATCAAAACCACATGTATTTATGAATATCAGCAAACAGAGACTTTTACACAAATCTATATCATGGACTATAACGTACCTGATTGGCGGTTGTGTCAACCACGAGCTTCTTAAGTTCCTTTGTCTAAACCGAGCCACTGAACCAATCAAGAGAAAAAAAAGACTTGAGTTTATAATAGCACCAAAGCCAACAATGTGAAACAAAAAAGACGAACCACCCATCCTGAGCCTTGCAGAGCAGCACCTTCAGCACTCATCTTTTTCACCAAACCTTCAAGAGACCCAAAATGAGTATCAATAGCTCCATCAAGAGCTCCCTTCGGTGTTTCCACCACCTTGCTGTTATACGTTTAAACACACACACACAACATTAAGCACAAAACAGTTAACTGTAATAAAACAGAAAGAAACTTTAAACACAAAACTCACGTTGACAGGAGCAAGATTCTTCCAGAAAATCGAGTGGTTCATGACCTGCAACAATAAAATATAAAACCCAGAAGTTTCATTCTCAGCACACACCAAAACATCCCTTTCCCCAATTGTTTTAAGAACAACGATAAAATCAAAACTTTATCAATTCAACTGATCAAAGGCCGCAACTTTTATAATACCCTAATCTGCAATTCGACCACAGAGATCGGAAAAAAAAGTCAAAACACACCTCAGCCGTTGAACTTGATGCGGAAGCGTCTCCCTTGTTCACAGCCTGATCAAGCTGCTCGAGGGCATTGTTGTAATTAGTGACGTACGTCTGGTGATGAATCTGCATAATCTCGCCTAATCGCCGGCTCCAACGCTGTAATCATAGGAGAGATCAGAAGCGTGAAAGTCTGGATTCCTCTGAAGCTTAGAAGACGTCTCCTTTAATCCGGCTAGGTTCTTCTGCTCGCTACAGAACGAATCGCCATTGTTGTCCGTTGATAGATGATGAAATAATGCTTTTGTTCGTGGTTAGTACAGATGGAATAATAGAGTCACACACACAGCTTGTCACATAGTGATAAAGTAACAGTCATGACACGTAGACTTATAATGGACACAGACTTACTTATACGTGTATAGTTATGGGCCGAGAAATTAGGTAGTAAGCCCAAGGCCTTTTTAAAAATTTGAAAGCTTAAAATATACGACTTGATGATGATGATGATGATGATGATGACGAGGACGAATCGAGAGGAAAGTGTAAAGAAATGAATAAAAGTTGACTAGAAGCGGAGAAGTTGAATTGGTTCTTCCTTCGTCATCCGATCAAATCTACTTTTACTTCTCTAGCCCAGAAAACCGCCGTTGAACCCCCAGAAAGCAGTTCCGAGATCGCAGATTGAAGAGATTTTCCATTCAACCAATCGTTAATTGGCATTCGGAAAGTCGGAGAATTTGGTTAATTTTCGGTGTTGTATCTCCGATGGACAGTTCGAGTGACGTCGATGGTGATTCCGAGGGAAGAAATGAAGGAGGATGGACATCAGATTATCGATTGCTGGGTCGGCAAGTTACGGTTCATCAGTTCATGGGCGGTGGCAAAGGCGAGTCCTTTCTCTCATTTTTCATTATAGTATACAAGATTGAATTTTTGGCAGGTGGAAAGTTAGGTTAGTGTTGGATCTTGAATTCGATCTCTAGAAAAAGCAAAGAAAGGACACTGTTGTAAGTGACACTCAAACCATTTTATATGTTAACATTGGTGGTCAATGCAGCTGCTGACTTGCTCTTGGAGGAGAAGAAACCATTCCTTGGGGTTATCGTTTTATCAACCGCAGCTTGGCTTACTTTCGAGCTTTCCCGATTGCCTTTCTTGTCTGTTTCTTCGGATGTCTTACTCATCGGGATCATTATATCATTCTCCATGCCCAGGTTTCTGCTTTTAGAATAGGTGCACACACACAACCACTCTATAAGTCCGTAGTAACTAGTTTCCGTTTTATGTTCACACTCATCACTACTTGTATAAGCAGACAGGCGGATTCGTTACCAGAGCTTGTTCTATCCGAGGAAATGGTTAATACTACTGCAGCTTCCTTCCGTGTAAAACTCAACCACTTGCTTGTAATGGCTCATGATGTTACAGTTGGCAACGATTTTCGTCTCTTCTTCAAGGTGGTGATTTGTCTCTGGCTTCTCTCTGCCATTGGTACCTATATTTCCTTCTGCACCTTTGTTTATATCGGTTAGTAACTTACCCCTTATTTTGATTTGCTTGTTTTTCAAACAAGATTTGCTGTTTCAAAATTCAGTGGTTGTATGGTGTGGACAGGGACCATCTTATCTGTAACAATACCGGCTTTGTACAGCAAATATCAAAGCAATGTAGACAAGTGTTGCGGGTTGATTCACAGGCAATTGTCTCATCAATACAAGTTAGTTGACGAAAATGTTATAAGCAGACTCTCATGGAGCTTATCCAAGGATAAAGATTCCTGAGCTTTTAACTTCCGTGATTTTGAAAATCTTTTCACTTGTCTTCCTTCGTAGTTTTCACTAGTTTGGTCTCTAGTTTACCATTGTGTAGTATTATGTAACTGAAAGACGATATCAAGGATGAATATATAAAGATGGTTTCACTGCTCAACTAAATTAACCGTCTTCACTCTGTGACAGATGTCTTGTCTGCAGTCTAAACACAATAATTATTTATAAAATTTTGTTTGTTAACTTGTCACTTTTTTTTCCCAAACTGAAATTCTTAAAAATACTAATATTTATACAAAGCCAACAGCAAAACGAAATAGCTTCAACAATAAAAACTCATAGAAAACAGCAACTAGAATCCACACACATAGGCGCATTTAAACCCACACCAGTGAATGGCTTAAGGATAGAATAAAAATCTACCACTACTAGAACCAAACAAATGGTTAACAAATACGAGGGAGGAACATATAACATAAAGCATAGCAATCTTTAAAACCACGCAGGGCCAATGATCGGAGTTACCTTTGCTGCCCATGGCCTCGCCTCCCGATAACCTCCACTTCAGACCAAACCACGACTTATATTGCTGTCTCTCCCGCCAAACGATAAGACCAAGAACCAAGGCTTCAAAACACCACAAGGAGAACCGCTGTCAGTCGACCTTGAAAACTGATGTGATGTAATCAAAACGCCCAATTCCTCTACAAAGAAGTTCTCCCAACACCCCAAGAAGATGAAGCTTGCCAACTGAATCCTAGTACACACTTGAGGAAGAAACCAGCTGCAAGCAACCATTGGATACATTACCCTAGCTAGAAGCAAGACTGCTAATATCAGTGTTACATGAATATTTTTCTATTAAACTGTTTATAAAAACAGTTAAAAAAATATGGTGTGGTAATCATATTGGAATATTTATATGATTTGCTTGTTAACTTGAACTAGTCAGAAGCTAAATGCGACTTTTATATTATGAAATTAGATCCTAATAGAAACCTTGTTATTGTTATTGCTGAAAGTGATATTACAAGTTCAACGTATCTGCTCTTGTAATGATCAAGAGAGAAACAGAGCTCTCTTTGCTTCCCGTTTCTCTTCCTCTCTTTCTGATATCACATCTCTCTGCTTCTCCACTTGATTCTCCAGCTCTTCGACTCTACTTTCCAATTCTTCCACGACACTCTTTGTCTTTGACACACACCTGGTTCAAATACTCCTCCATCTCTCGATCTGAACATCTCTCTCGACCTCAGCTCTGCTCTCAGGCTATCTAACAGCAAGTCAGCACCACCATCGTCGGCTTTCTCGGACCTGCGTTCACTCAACATTTCATTCAGCTTCGAAACCTCGACTTCTGATACCTCTAGGCTCATGGCACTCGTCGAGCTCGCGTTCTAGAGTCCTGATTTTGTCATTTGAATCAGATAGCTTCCTCTCTAACCCCCACCACTGTTTCTTCTAGATCTCTCAGTGCGGTTCCAAGCTCGGCACTAAAGATATCAGCGAGGAATATGCAGAAGACTGGTTCTTCTTCTCAACCTCATCATCATCCAGTTTCAAACTCGGCTCCATTCTCTGGTGAGAGCGTGTGGTGGTGCTTAAGAGATGAGTAAGAAGAGATTCCTGACACCAAATCAAACTCCAGAGAAGGAGAGCTATCAGATCTAAAAGAGCTCAAATCCGCAACTGAGACAGTGTTTTTGTCTGAAGATGATGATGATGGTTTAATATCATCGAATTTGAGGAGGGAGTTGAGGAGATCTTGGTTGAAATGGTTGTAAGTCTCACCAAGAGACTGATATAAGCAAAGAAAACTCTGTTGGCTCAGGTTGACGACCATCTTTGTTGATCAATTTGAGCATCTTTGGGCTTTCTGACATATCTCTGTAGATATATACCCAAAATGTTTGTATCAACAATTAAGACAAGGGGGGATAACACAGATAATAGATCTGTCTATACCTGTCAAAAGCTCTGGTAGTGATGACTTGGAAGAATGTGGCCACGAGGATGAATCAAATTCAACATTCACTGATCCAGTTTCTGTGTAGGGATCCATCTAACTTTACAAACTTGAGAGGAAAAAATGTAACATGAGAAAACAGTTTCAAAGACGTTTATGAAATACGTAACTCAGAACAGTAATAGATGATTTCTCTCCATGAAATACCCAATGATCTCAAAGAAAGAGCTAGAGAAGAGATTTACTGACCTGAGCTGGATATGGAGAAAGGTTTGGTTTATCAACAACTACAGGGGAACAGTTTGAAAGAGGATTTGAAAATTAGGTTATGAGTTTCGATGTTACAAATTGGCGGTCTTGTTCCCATTCAAATTTTCAAAACCCTAAAAAGCCAACAGTAAAATTTAGAAAATCACAAAACATTTGACAGTCACATATTTCAAAAGGCCCATGAAAGGTTAGATGATTAACAAGTTCAAAAAGGCCCATGGAAGTTTTAGGCTATAGATATAAACAAGTTCGATCTCTCTCTACTAACATCTTTTACCTATTAAAATTAATATTTAATAAAATTTATGTTTTCAGTCCAAAGTTTTTGAGCCTTCCAGAGTCACCATGCATTAGAAGCATCATTATCCACAGTGTGTAAAAGAATTAAAATTGCATCAATCGGTTTAAAAATTAAAATTGCACCATCATGGCCGACACGCCTGTGAAGATCCACAACAAGAAAAAATCCACCAAAAGAGATCCTCTACTCGAACCTTTATTCTCTGGTTTCTCCAAATTGATGAGGTCCATGTCTTTTGGGAAAGAAATCCATGGAGAGAAACTCTAATAATGGTGCTCTTGAGTTCCATAATTTTTGGTTCCAACCAAAAAAAAGAGAGAGAGAGAAGAAGATTAGATCCTAAATATACAAATAAACCGAAATAAAAATGAGATCGAATCAGTCTATGAAGGTCGAACATGCTATGGGTCGTCCCAATTGACTATAGTTTAAATACACTTCTTCATCTACTTAGTATTGAATATTATAATACATCTTAAAACGTTGGTTTTATACTCGTTCTAATTTATAGAAAATGAATGTAACTATGTAACAATGGATGTTTCTTGGTTAATATATAAAACAACTGTTGAAGTATATAGTACTCCACAATGATTGAACAGTTAGAAGAAAAGATATGCGCGTCACTATACATACTTAAGAACTTTGAGACAAAGGGACATGGTTTTTTCCACTACCTCCTGATCTGTTTGTCTGTGGTAGACATTATTATAATGAGTGTATAGCAAAATTCATTTTATATGTTTCGGTAAAGAAGACGATTCCCACCAATTTCTCACATCTTAACCATCATCAGGTTGTATATTTAGGGCAACCTCAAAGGCAGAGAGAGAATATAGAGAAAGCAACGATTGGGCATTTTCTGTTTGATTAGAGTTAACTCGAGTAACATGTCTACTAAATATCAATATATGATACATGCTTACAAAAGATCGGCAGGTAGTGGAAATAGCCATGTCCCTTCGTCTCAAAAGGTCTTAAGCGGTGTATAGTGACGCGCATAACTTTTCTTTTATAACTGTTCAATCATTGTGGAGTACTATATAGTTGAACAGTTGTTTTATATATTAACCAAGAAACATCCATTGTTACATAGTTACATTCATTTTCTATAAATTAGAACGAGTATAAAACCAACGTTTTAAGATGTATTATAATATTCAATACTAAGAAAGTAGATGAAGAAGTGTATTTAAACTATAGTCAATTGGGACGACCCATAGCATGTTCGACCTTCATAGACTGATTCGATCTCATTTTATTTCGGTTTATTTGTATATTTAGGATCTAATCTTCTTCTCTCTCTCTCTTTTTATTAGTTGGAACCAAAAATTATGGAACTCAAGAGCACCATTATTAGAGTTTCTCTCCATGGATTTCTTTCCCAAAAGACATGTGGACCTCATCAATTTGGAGAAACCCGAATAAAAGGTTCTGAGTAGAGGATCTCTTTTGGTGGATTTTTGCAGTGGCGGATCTTGCTAGGCGCGTGTGGCCCATGATTGGTGCAATTTTAATTTTTTAAACCGATTGATGCAATTTTAATTCTTTTACCTGTGGATAATGATGCTCTTAATCGTGGTGACTCTGGAAAGGCTCAAAACTTTGGACTGAAAACATAAATTTTATTAAATATTAATTTTAATAGGTAAAAGTGTTAGTAGAGAGAGAGATCGAACTTGTTTATATCTATAGCCTAAAACTTCCATGGGCCTTTTTGAACTTGTTAATCATCTAACCTTTCATGGGCCTTTTTGAAATATGTGACTGTCAAATGTTTTGTGATTTTCTAAATTTTACTGTTGGCTTTTTAGGGTTTGAAAATTTGAATGGGAACAAGACCGCCAATTTGTAACATCGAAACTCATAACCCTAATTTTCAAATCCTCTTTCAAACTGTTCCCCCTGTAGTTGTTGATAAACCAAACCTTTCTCCATATCCAGCTCAGGTCAGTAAATCTCTTCTCTAGCTCTTTCTTTGAGATCATTGGAGTATTTCGTGGAGAAATCATCTATTACTGTTCTGAGTTACGTATTTCATAAACGTCTTTGAAACTGTTTTCTCATGTTACATTTTTTCCTCTCAAGTTTGTAAGTTAGATGGATCCCTACACAGAAACTGGATCAGTGAATGTTGAATTTGATTCATCCTCGTGGCCACATTCTTCCAAGTCATCACTACCAGAGCTTTTGACAGGTATAGACAGATCTATTATCTGTGTTATCCCCCCCCCCCCCCTTGTCTTAATTGTTGATACAAACATTTTTGGGTATATATCTACAGAGATATGTCAGAAAGCCCAAAGAATGCTCAAATTGATCAACAAAGATGGTCGTCAACCTGAGCCAACAGAGAGTTTTCTTTGCTTATATCAGTCTCTTGGTGAGACTTACAACCATTTCAACCAAGATCTCCTCAACTCCCTCCTCAAATTCGATGATATTAAACCATCATCATCATCTTCAGACAAAAACACTGTCTCAGTTGCGGATTTGAGCTCTTTTAGATCTGATAGCTCTCCTTCTCTGGAGTTTGATTTGGTGTCAGGAATCTCTTCTTACTCATCTCTTAAGCACCACCACACGCTCTCACCAGAGAGAATGGAGCCGAGTTTGAAACTGGATGATGATGAGGTTGAGAAGAAGAACCAGTCTTCTGCATATTCCCTCGCTGATATCTTTAGTGCCGAGCTTGGAACCGCACTGAGAGATCTAGAAGAGAGAAACAGACTGGTGGGGGAGTTAGAGAGGAAGCTATCTGATTCAAATGACAAAATCAGGACTCTAGAACGCGAGCTCGACGAGTGCCATGAGCTTCTAGAGGTATCAGAAGTCGAGGTTTCGAAGCTGAATGAAATGTTGAGTGAACGCAGGTCCGAGAAAGCCGACGATGGTGGTGCTGACTTGCTGTTAGATAGCCTGAGAGCAGAGCTGAGGTCGAGAGATGTTCAGATCGAGCAGATGGAGGAGTATTTGAACCAGGTGTGTGTCAAAGACAAGAGTGTCGTGGAAGAATTGGAAAGTAGAGTCGAAGAGCTGGAGAATCAAGTGGAGAAGCAGAGAGATGTGATATCAGAAAGAGAGGAAGAGAAACGGGAAGCTATAAAGAGCTCTGTTTCTCTCTTGATCATTACAAGAGCAGATACGTTGAACTTGTAATATCACTTTCAGGCAATAACAACTAACAAGGTTTCTATTAGGATCTAATTTCATAATATAAAAGTCGCATTTAGCTTCTGACTAGTTCAAGTTAACAAGCAAATCATATAAATATTCCAATATGATTACCACACCATATTTTTTTTAACTGTTTTTATAAACAGTTTAATAAGAAAAATATTCTAGTATGACACTGATATTAGCAGTCTTGCTTCTAGCTAGGGTAATGTATCCAATGGTTGCTTGCCGCTGGTTTCTTCCTCCGAGTGTGATACTGGAGAGGTTCGGTTGGCAAGGCTTCATCTTCTTGGGGTGTTGGGAGAACTTCTTTGTAGAGGAATTGGACGTTTTTGATTACATCACATCAGTTTTCAAGGTGCGTGGACCGAGCAGCGGTTCTCCTTGTGGTGTTTTGAAGCCTTCGGTTCTTGGTCTTATCGTTTGGCGGGAGAGACAGCAATGATAAGTCGTGGTTTGGGTACAGAAGTGGAGGTTATCGGGAGGCAGGCCATGGGCAGCAAAGGTAACTCCCGATCATTGGCCTTTGCGTGGTTTTAAAGATTGCTATCGCTATGTTATATGTTCCTCCTGCGTATTTGTTAACCATTTGTTTGGTTCTAGTAGTGGTGTAGATTTTTATTCTATCCTTAAGCCATTCTGGTGTGGGTTTAAATCGCCTATGTGTGGATTCTAGTTGCTGTTTTCTATGAGTTTTATTGTTGAAGCTATTTCGTTTTGCTGTTGGCTTTTGTATAAATATTAGTATTTTAAGAATTTCAGTTTGGGAAAAAAGTGACAAGTTAACAAACAAATTTTATAAATAATTATTGTGTTTAGACTGCAGACAAGACATCTGTCACAGAGTGAAGACGGTTAATTTAGTTGAGCAGTGAAACCATCTTTATATATTCATCCTTGATATCGTCTTTCAGTTACATAATACTACACAATGGTAAACTAGAGGAGACCCAAACTAGTGAAAACTACGAAGGAAGACAAGTGAAAGAGATTTTCAAAATCACGGAAGTTAAAAGCTCAGGAATCTTTATCCTTGGATAAGCTCCATGAGAGTCTGCTTATAACATTTTCGTCAACTAACTTGTATTGATGAGACAATTGCCTGTGAATCAACCCGCAACACTTGTCTACATTGCTTTGATATTTGCTGTACAAAGCCGGTATTGTTACAGATAAGATGGTCCCTGTCCACACCATACAACCACTGAATTTTGAAACAGCAAATCTTGTTTGAAAAACAAGCAAATCAAAATGGGGGTAAGTTACTAACCGATATAAACAAGAGTGCAGAAGGAAATATAGGTACCAATGGCAGAGAGAAGCCAGAGACAAATCACCACCTTGAAGAAGAGACGAAAATCGTTGCCAACTGTAACATCATGAGCCATTACAAGCAAGTGGTTGAGTTTTACACGGAAGGAAGCTGCAGTAGTATTAACCATTTCCTCGGATAGAACAAGCTCTGGTAACGAATCCGCCTGTCTGCTTATACAAGTAGTGATGAGTGTGAACATAAAACGGGAAACTAGTTACTACGGACTTATAGAGTGGTGTGGTGTGTGCGCACCTATTCCTAAAAGCAGAAACCTGGGCATGGAGGAATGATATAATGATCCCGATGAGTAAGACATCCGAAGAAACAGACAAGAAAGGCAATCGGGAAAGCTCGAAAGTAAGCCAAGCTGCGGTTGATAAAACGATAACCCCCAAGGAATGGTTTCTTCTCCTCCATAAGAGCAAGTCAGCAGCTGCATTGACCACCAATGTTAACATATAAAATGGTTTGAGTGTCACTTACAACAGTGTCCTTTCTTTGCTTTTCTAGCCAAGAGATCGAATTCAAGATCCAACACTAACCTAACTTTCCACCTGCCAAAATTCAATCTTGTATACTATAATAAATTGAAAAATAGAGAGAAAGGACTCGCCTTTGCCACCGCCCATGAACTGATGAACCGTAACTTGCCGACCCAGCAATCGATAATCTGATGTCCATCCTCCTTCATTTCTTCCCTCGGAATCACCATCGACGTCACTCGAACTGTCCATCGGAGATACAACACCCCGAAAATTAACCAAATTCTCCGACTTTCCGAATGCCAATTAACGATTGGTTGAATGGAAAATCTCGCCTTCAATCTGCGATCTCGGAACTGCTTTCTGGGGGGTTCAACGGCGGTTTTCTGGGCTAGAGAAAGTAAAAGTAGATTTGATCGGATGACGAAGGAAGAACCAAATTCAACTTCTCCGCTTCTAGTCAACTTTTATTCATTTCTTTACACTTTCCTCTCGATTCGTCCTCGTCATCATCATCATCATCATCATCATCAAGTCGTATATTTTAAGCTTTCAGAATTTTTTAAAAGGCCTTGGGCTTACTACTAGCCCAATTTCTCGGCCCATAACTATACACGTATAAGTAAGTCTGTGTCCATTATAAGTCTACGTGTCATGACTGTTACTTTATCACTATGTGACAAGCTGTGTGTGTGACTCTATTATTCCATCTGTACTAACCACGAACAAAAGCATTATTTCATCATCTATCAACGGACAACAATGGCGATTCGTTCTGTAGCGAGCAGAAGAACCCTAGCCGGATTAAAGGAGACGTCTTCTAAGCTTCAGAGGAATCCAGACTTTCACGCTTCCTGATCTCTCCTATGATTACAGCGCGTTGGAGCCGGCGATTAGCGGCGAGATTATGCAGATTCATCACCAGACGTACGTCACTAATTACAACAATGCCCTCGAGCAGCTTGATCAGGCTGTGAACAAGGGAGACGCTTCCGCATCAAGTTCAACGGCTGAGGTGTGTTTTGACTTTTTTTCCGATCTCTGTGGTCGAATTGCAGATTAGGGTATTATAAAAGTTGCGGCCTTTGATCAGTTGAATTGATAAAGTTTTGATTTTATCGTTGTTCTTAAGAAACAATTGGGGAAAGGGATGTTTTTGGTGTGTGCTAGAGAATGAAACTTCTGGAGTTTTATATTTTATTGTTGCAGGTCATGTGAACCACTCGATTTTCTGGAAGAATCTTGCTCCTGTCAACGTGAGTTTTGTGTTTAAGAGTTTCTTTCTGTTTTATTACAGTTAACTGTTTTGTGCTTAATGTTGTGTGTGTGTGTGTTTAAACGTATAACAGCAAGGTGGTGGAGAGCACCGAAGGGAGCTCTTGATGGAGCTATTGATACTCATTTTGGGTCTCTTGAAGGTTTGGTGAAAAAGATGAGTGCTGAAGGTGCTGCTCTGCAAGGCTCAGGATGGGTGGTTCGTCTTTTTTGTTTCACATTGTTGGCTTTGGTGCTATTATAAACTCAAGTCTTTTTTTTTTCTCTTGATTGGTTCAGTGGCTCGGTTTAGACAAGGAACTTAAGAAGCTCGTGGTTGACACAACCGCCAATCAGGTACGTATAGTCCATGATATAGATTTGTGTAAAAAGTCTCTGTTTGCTTTGATATTCATAAATACATGTGGTTTTGATGGATTTAACGAACAAGACTCTGTTTGATCACTCAGGATCCACTAGTGACAAAGGGAGGAAGCTTGGTTCCTCTGGTGGGTATAGATGTTTGGGAGCACGCCTACTACTTGCAGGTAACAACACTTGTTATCCCTTCAAAAATTGTGAGATTGCTTATAAGATTAAGCATTAATCAACTCTTTAATCACTATGCTATCTCTTGCAGTACAAGAATGTGAGACCGGATTATCTGAAGAACGTGTGGAAGGTGATCAACTGGAATTACGCAGGCGAAGTTTATGAAAAGGAATGCTAGTGAGTTCGTTACAGATAATAACATAAAGAGGACCCAGTCCCCAACTCGGCTTTGTTTTCTACAAGGTTTTCTGAAACAAACTTACACTGTCTCTGTTTTGGTCTTTGTGTTATATAAGCTCGAGTGAACCTGTGTGGTTGCAATAGTACACGGTTAAAAATAATAATTTTGTATGAATAAAGTTTTGTTTTGCGATATCCATCTTCTAACGTTTGTGCTAAAACTTTCAAATGGAACTCAAAGAAACTTGACAGTTCATTCAGGTTCTAGACTTGCGAGCATTAGACACATTTGGCAAATGAAATTTGATATTATAGAAGCACTAGTGTTTAATCGAGTCTTGCTCCTTCGCCATTTTCATCAATACAAAGCTAATGTTGTAAGTGTTTGTTTTCTCAACGTACGTACATTTTGTAACGAACAAAAAGATGGAAAAGCAAAACTGTGATTTTAAGTATGATTCTCATAATGAGTCTGATCATGGAGCAAACTCAATTAGATGCTAGGAACTGTTGTCCGTCAAGTACTAGTGTAAATATCTTTAATACTTGCCGTTTTACAGAGTGTACATCACTCAAACAAACAGCATTAGAGGTGATTTGATCAAATAAATCATTTGTTCGTGACTGCAGAACGTCCGGTCCTGAAATTTTGGGGCTGTAGACGAGTTAAGAAGAAATTCAATAATTTGGAAGCCGAAATTTTTTTTTTACAAATTTGGGGACTTATATCCATGTAAATTTTTTTCAAAAATTTTGGGGACTTGAGACAAATGTTTCAATAGGCTTGGTTCAGGGCCGGCCAAATTATGAGGAATGAGGTCTATTCAACTACTGTATGATCTCTCTATTCAACTACTGTGTGATCTTTTTTTTTTTTGTTTGTTACTATAACTACTGTATGATCTAGATATCGGATTGTGTGATAATAGTAAGGTGTTGCAGTTAATCCCTTTCTTATTAATCAAGGAGCAATTTGGGAGAGTAACTTTAAAGTTGTATGTTATTTACATGTGTGCCATGCATGCAAAGACCACACTCACTCTCAGCCTACATATTGAATTACCCTTAATTTACTAGAGAAATTACATGCAAATGCCATTGTGGTTTCACATTCATAATCAACTTATGTCATATTCTTAATGTCGAGTATTGCCATATATAAAATCGTCATAGTAATTGATTATGTAATCGACTATGGAATCTAAAATCGTCAAATTTTACCATATATAGATCCACAATGATTGATATTTGATTAAAACTTAACTCCATACCAATCCGTTAAACACCAACAGTTTCATATAAGCCTAGAATTTATTCTATCGTATGATATATAACTATATGGTATGAAGATATTAAAACATTATAAATTTTTCTTTCCTTTCTCTTTTATTTTTCTATCGTATTATTACAAATATAGAATGTTTGGATATATTGAGTAAATATTATTTTGTAGCTTACATGATCGAAAATAATGTTTTAATATATCCATCAATATAATATATAATGTTTGAAGATATTAAAACATTATAATTTTTCTGTCCTTTCTTTTTCTTTTCTATCGTACAATATATAATGTTTGGAGATATTAAGTAATAATATAGAATGTTTGGATATATTAAAACATTATTAATTTTTCGTATAATATAGAATGTTTGGAGATATCGTATAATATAGAATGTTTGGATATATTAAAACAATTTAACTATATGGTATGATATAATGTTTGAAGATATTAAGTATAATATTATAAATTTTTCTGCCATTAAAGATATTAAAACTTTATAAATTTTACTGCCCTTTCTCTTTTCTTTTCTATCGTATAATATAATTTTTATGTCCTTTCTCTTTTCTTTTCTATCGTATATTATATAATATATAATGTTTGGAGATATTAAGTATAATATATAATGTTTGAAGATATTAAAACATTATAAATTTTTCTACAAGACGATAGTCTTCTAATTTTAATATCAAAAATAATGTTATGAATCGGATTGCTAACATTACAAATTTTTCTGTCCTTTCTTTTTCTTTTTCTAACATATAATATATAATATTTGGAGATATTAAGTATAATATATAATGTTTGAAGATATTAAAACATTATAAATTTTTCTTTCCTTTCTCTTTTGGATTTTCTTTCCTTTCTCTTTTTGGTTGAAGATATTAAAACATTATAAATTATAATAATGTTATGAATCGGATTGCTAACATTATAGATTTTTCTGTCCTTTCTCTTTTTCTTTTTCTATCATATAATCTATAATATTTGGAGATATTAAGTATAATATATAATGTTTGAAGATATTAAAACATTATAAATTTTTCTTTCCTTTCTCTTTTCTTTTTCTAACGATAATATATAATGTTTGGAGATATTAAGTCATTGAAAAAGAGAAAGGACAGAAAAAGAAATTCTATGAATCGAGAATAATGCTATGAATCAATCAAAAAATCATGACTAAATCGAATAAGATCATAATCTATGAAATGCTATGAATCAATCAAAAAATCATGGTATAAGATGATCGAGAATAATGCTATGAATCAGATTTCTATAATCTGACTTGCCATTATGATTTCACCATTTTGGATTGTTATAATTGCATGACTAAATCGAATAAGATCATAATCTCATCGCATAGTCATAAATTATGCAAATTTTGATCCTCGACTTTCCTATTTATAGGTCAATCGCGTATATATTAATGCAAAACATAATTGTACGTCCATGATTTTATGATTGACGTATTTGACTACTAAATTTGTGCCTATAATGTATTAAACATTGATTGACAATTAAGCAATTTGTTATTTACTGCCTAAGATTGCGCATTGAGCCTAAGATTGCGAATCAAATTATATATATGTAAAAGAGAAAATTCTAAATTAACATGGTAACGGCTAATATACGTTATGGATTATTATTAAGGAAAGTAGTAATAAATCACTCGATCGATCAAGCCAATCATCTAAATGCATATTCATACAAATAAATATTAAATCATATCTATACGTATAATCTTAGGCAGCAATTTGTTATTTACTGCCTAAGATTGCGCATCGAGCCGATTTATATATGGCAAATAATATTAATATATAAATCCCTTTGAAGTAGGCATTCACTCATCAAAAGCAAGAAAAGCGAATAAAAGTTAAGAAATGACGGCGATGAAACACGTTTCTGATTTGAAGCCTTTCAAGTCAATGTGGAAGGTGAGGGTTAAGATAATCCGGTTGTGGAAGCAGTATTCAACGGCGAGTGGTGAGACCATTGAAATGGTTTTCTTGGATTCTAGAGTAAGTTATATCTTTGTTTCTATATTAGGTTAAGATACTTTTGTTTCTTACTTGATTCTGTTCATATTTGCTAGGGTGATAAGATACATGGGACCGTGAAAAAGGATGAAGTCGGACAGTTCGTTCATGTCCTGCAGCAGGGCCAAACGAAAGTCCTTTTTTTATTAAAGTTTTTTTATTTTATTAATATTTTGTTTATTTTTCTGAATAAGGGGTCAAAGATAGAAGCAACTCTATACGAAGAGCTGGAAGCTTTAAACCATATCACTATGAATGAAGGTGATTGGTTTGATATTAGAAATTTCAAAGTAATGCATTTGATACGTTTGACCAAGAATCGATACCACATTGTTATGTCAAATTCTACTGTGGCGTGGAAATTCAACCAAAAACATGTAGCAACTACTATTGTTTTGTAAAGTTTCTTGACATTGCACGCGGTCTTGCCCATCCAATGTACTGTATAGGTATTCGGATCTAATTACATTACATAGTCTGAGTTGAATGGACTTTTAAATTATAAAATTATCAACTATGTATTAATATTGCAACATGTGTTTTTAATGTCTTAGATCTTTATGGAGCTTTAGTTGGGGTTGGGGAGCTCCAGCCTTATCATGATGAAATTTATGGTGAGATGCGGCATAAAATAAATTTCTCATTGATCAACCTCGGGTGAGTATCCGCGTTTAAACATAAAAACATATTTTCAAAAATATAATAATGAATCGTTATGGGTTTCAGAATATTTATTTTTGACACTCGCTTACAGGTTAGATGAAATTAAGTGTGTTGTCTATGGGGACATGGCTATAAAGTTTTATCATTTATGGAACTCTACAGTTAGTTACGTTGTTCATGTGTTTTGAGTTTTGGTATTGAGCGGAGGAAGGTAACTTAGAAGATTTATTTTCCCCAAAGGAATGTTTCTTTTTTCTACTCACTTTCAGTTTCAGTTAATAATAAATGGGTTTTATAATATAGGTAGCTTCAAGAATGTAACAAACATCGAAGGGATGTCAAAATAGTGATTGAGCGACATTCACGAAATCGGGTCATTCGAATGAGGTACAAACATCCCAATTGTTCATCTAAACTATAGTTTTTGAACATCTAATTAGTTGACGGTTTAAAAGCGTCGTGATTTTATGTACTCGTGATTCGCCGTCACCATTTTGAAGTTCTATGCCATGATTAGAAGAAATATTCGTGTCATATTTATCCAGTAATACTTTTGGTTTTAACTTGCAATTCATATGCTATGTTTTTTTATATGCTTTCCCCAATGTTTTTTATTTTTTGAAATAAAAACTTAGTCTAATCTTTTTAGTAATTGACAGCTACGCATTTATCATTATAATAAATAGTCAAGGTAATCTATAAAATCTATTATAATAAAAATCAAATTTTAAAGCTTACTATTTCCATTAACTACCGATCTATTTAATCACAAGGGGGACTTATATACTTCAAGATCTATTTGATAAAGATAATTAAATTTTACGATTCGATTTATAGTCATAATGAAGATGCCAAAAACTCAAACGTGTACTTTCTTCTATATCCAATATAATTTGATAAATATGGTAGGTCATATAAATTATATTGATTATAAGATCACAGCTATAAATTTTTTCTTGGCCAATTACCTGAATGCTTTAATCACAGTAACTTACTTATATAACAAAAATTGTTATACTTTGTCTTTGCATATCAGCAGTTTACTTATATAACGAAATTTCAATGCCGTCTTGCACAATACCATATGTACTCAACCTTTTGACTACAATTTAAACCAATATGTAAAATAAAATTATAAAATCAAATGTATGAATAATTTCTTACAACTCTCACCCCGCGCAAGGCGCGGGTCCTAATCTAGTACTTCCATTATAATGATTTGTGTTTACCATAGAAACGCGTTAAGTCGATTTACATATTCTCCACTAACTTTATTCTTTACACTTTGGGGGCCCTCTTTTGATATTATACTATACTGGCGTTTAAGATTTGAGCTCCTTCTTGGAACTTATATACAGCTACCCCGAAACTACATAATATCAATTTAAATATATTTGGTTCAACTTATATGCGCGTCTTTTTTTTTTTGGTCTAATAATCACATGAAATGTAATTGTAAAGCTGATTAGTATTTATCAAAAAGTATTGATAGATCCATACAAGTATTACAATCGAACATTCTTGATCATTTCAATTCAAAAACTCCAGAAAAAAATCTAAAACTCTGCTGTAATGTCTGAATATAACATTTACAAGATTTTCTATTCAAAAGTATTGTCAAAGAATAGGAAAAAAAAAAGAATTCGGACATGAAAAATCAACACGATCAGACAAAGAACATCATTTAATTAAGTCTTAACGTCATGACTTTTCTTGCTGGGACCAGAAGCCGGACGACTACCTTTCGGAAGAGCATTCAGCACCAATGAGCCAAATTTCCCGGCGAAGACTTCAGGCATAAAAGAATATTCCGTCTTTATCTCCACCGCCTCGCCTCCACAACCCACCACCGCCTTGGTATCAGGAGATGTGATGACGTTATCGATGACCGGAAGAAACTCTCCTGGTAAGATCCTTGCAGTCGATAGAGAGACCGAGATGAGAAGGAGAATCATGAGCAAAGATCTGCAGCTTTTCACCATTTTTTCAAGAATCTTGTTGTGGGAGAAAGAGGTTTTTTTGTTGCTGTTGTTGTGATTAGTCTTACTTTGTTTGAGATATGAAGTGGGTGAAAGATCAAAGAGAGTGTTTCGCGCATATATATAGATAGAGTGTCTTGAGCAGAGAAAAGTCAACGAGAGTTGGAATAACTTACGCGGCAAGTGTCGGGGACTCGGACGAATAAGAGTTGAAAGATGAAAGCAGTCCTTTCGAGTTTACGGTCCAACTAAAATATCACTTTATTGTTATTTGTTTTTTTTTGTCAATTATTATTATTGTTTATTATGAGTTTTATCCTTTTTAAAATTATAAATAAACGTATGATACCTGATATTAAGCATACAATACATGATTCGGTTAACAATTTTAAATAGTTAATACACGACAAAAATGTCTAGGAATACATACATACAAGCTCATCAACTTTTAAGAGTAAAGAGTTACGTTACCAATATTTTTAACTCTTAAGTGCATGTTTTATATTGAAAGTTTGAATAACATTCACGAGTTTGATTAAAAAAAAAAACATTCACGAGTTTCACCACCGATTATAATATTGACAAGAATGTGGGACCGTATATTTTGTCGTATGGGATTTATCAACTATACAATCATTTTCATATGAGTAAAAACAATAGTAGTAAAGTTCGTCAAAAGTATTTGTCCATTTAAATCAATGCACACATATTAAATAAAAACAAATTAAAAGGAGATAATCATGCACTTTATTTCATGAATGGCGTATCCAACTACTACCATTAAAGGCCGAAGCACCGGCACTTTTGACCGTGTCCTTCTCCTTGTTCCCCAAGCCTCCCCCACATGCTCACACTCTCACCGTCACACACTCACACGCATCAAGTACACACATACATGCTCACATGCAGTGACAGTGTGACACATATTTCTAACGTCATAACGTGTGTGTGAACATGTAACTTTTGTCTCCTTCATTAGCTCAGCCAAATTGGAACTTTGGTCGTAGAGAGATAACACGAATGTCATTTATTGGATATTGCGGTGGAATTTTGTTGACTTTATGGGTTTTTTGATAAAGTTATTGACATTATGGTTGCTCTTGCTCAAGATATATATAGTTAAAATATGACTTTTTGAGCGTAGAAAGCAGACTTTTCTTACATTGATAGATTCTGAAACCAAGTTTGTATGTGGTTGTTGGGCCCAAAAGCAAATATAGCATGGAACCAAAAGCCAAGAATATATAAACCGCAGATTAATTTCATAGTCAGATATGGAACACTTATTCATTTACATTAACTTGTGCCATCACCATACCGAATGCTATAACTACTATTAAGTGTGGCTTTTGGGAAACTTGAGATCATTTAATTCAAGTCTTGAGCAATACTCCATGCTTTGTAGACCAAATAAAAGAAGAAAAGAAACACATGTGTTCATGACAACAAGGCGTAATTAACTCGCAGTAGAGGTTTTTGTAATCATAAGTAGCTTTACATTATACAACAAGTCCAGATTTATTTTGTTATTCAAAAACCATACATAAGCTCTACAGATTTTCAGGTTCCACGGAGGGCCCGAACACGTTCTTGAATCAATTTCCTCTCCCAGTCTGCAATGTCCTCGAATGCGTTCTCAGGGAGATTCTCAAAGGGCTCTTTCCACGGATCGTTCTTGGCCAGATCATATGTAGCCCCACGTATAGCTCCTTTGTTAGGCCCACATGGACGCTTTGACACCAATGCGTCATAAGCCGTGTTCAGCTGTTTTAAACAAACAGAATCAGATCATTAAAAAACTTTCTTGGAAGTGAAGCTGAGTGAGACTTTTCTTTCTACTTACGTTGAAGTCACAGAACCAATACATATAAGCAATAGAAACCGCAGGAGCTCTTCCCAATCCGGCTGTGCAATGCACGTAAACTCTCCCTTTACCTTCTGACACCGCCCATTCCAATGAAGACACAGCTTTCGGAAGCTGGCTTCTCAACGAGAGTGGATCAAAGTCTTTAGCCTATCATAATCATAAACAAGACAATCAAACTGATAAGCATTCACATACGATTTCCACAGGTTGAAACACGGGGAAATTGTTTCTCTTACGGGTCTTCTCATGTGACGGATTCCGAGCTCCTTACATCTTGTGACGATGGAGTCAAGATCGATTCCCCAATACTCAATGTCCTTGTCTTGTTGCAAGTTAAGTATGTAAGCAATGTTCTCTTCTTGTTTCAAGTGATCTATATCCTCAGGCTTCTGTGGCTGCGACCCAACGATCAGTTCCTCTCTTATCAATGTATAGTTCATGCCTTAAAAAAAACAGATCAAAGACCCAAAAAAAAAAACAATCTTAGAAACCTTTCTCACATCTAAGGTAAGAACCTTTAATTCAAATGAAACATTTTTCAAAACAACATAGTGACCAAAGTAGTATAGACTTGTCCTAATCTAAGGTCAAAACACTTTGCTCTCTCTATCTCAGTTCCAAACTAACTAAACCACCATTAGTTATACTACCAGACATAATCACAGAGTCAAAGGAACACTTTTTATTGCTAACAAACACGAAACTAACTAGATCATGTCTGAAAGTCTGGATTTTTTAGGGTAAAATATAGATAAGTACCGAGATCATGATGATACTCATATGGGCTCCTCATCAGTCTCTTCATAGCTGTATTGTAATCTTCCATCTTGTTCTTGGAGCTGAGAGAAACCCCATTGTTTCCTGGATTCTCCTCAGCTCCACTCCCTGAGATTTTGCAGGAAACTCCCAGATTCCTGGGGAATCTTCTTGGATCGATCGATGGTTTGTTAATCGAATTGAGCCGGGATGATTTACCATTTTCTCGGAAGTAACTCTTCAGGGAGAAAATACAGCTCTTGCTTCCGACGACACTCATCGTTTCCCTCTCACTCTCACTCTCTATCACTTGTTCTTTCTTCTCTGTGATGCGACATTGGTATCTGCAGCCGAATATCACGTTTTGCAATAATGGTCACACAAAGCTTTCGCACGAACGACAACGACGTTTTATTACTATTGGGCCTTTTTATTTTATGGGCTTTCATTTTAGATTATAGCCCATTAGATAAATCCCCTGATTGACATGTAAATTTTTGTTCCTCTTGATTCCACACAGGTTGAAAAATAAAAAATAAAAAGTGTATGTGTTGCTTGGTTAGAAGAGCTAAGAGCATGTGCATTGCGGACGCTTAAGGTGTTGCTTAGCCGAATTTTCAATAAAAAGAAAATCAAAAAGGCTTAATAATAGAAGCATCGTTGCTTAATTAAGGTCCAGAAGGCACGTTGCTTACGGACACGTGTGAGCAAGTGAGTGGAGAGAGAGGAGAGATGGCTTCGTCACTCTTCGTGAACTCTCCCATGGCGGTAACAACTCACTGGAAGAGAACAACAGCGACGGCCTCCGAGAAGAAAACGACGCTGTATTACCTGAAATGAGGACAAACGGTGGAGCTCTTCTGCGAGAGTTTGGGGTTCAAAGGCAAAGGAATCTGCAAATTCCACGGCACAGGCTTCGTCGTCATGTGCGACCGTGCTCTTCCCGGCGAGTGTTTCCTCGGCCGCGTCACTCGCCGCAAAGGCAGCTACGCCGAGGTTCCATTAAAAATCTCTTCTTAATTAAAAATCTCTCCTTTTAATTAAGCAACTACCAATAAACCCATATAACTAAGTGTTGCTTAACAAAATTGCTTCTCTTAATTTTAATAATTAAAAATTAATCATACCCCACTTAAGCAACAAATAAGGTTGCTTGCAATGTACATGCTCTAACAGCTAAGTGAAATGTGTATATTGAATCTATTCAATTTGTGTGTTTTTGCAAACGTACAGGAGATGGTGCCAGTCTTAGGAAACAGATCAAGATGGAAGTGAAGTCAGCACAGGAAGTGCTTCTGCGAGTACTTATATCAAGAATCACATAACTGTGATCACACACACTCAAGTCATTGATTGAGGTGTTGGGCTTTTCTTACCGGCTCTTTTTGGTTTAGATTATCTGAAAAGTGTTATTTTGTTCTCTATTCAGTTGACTCTTTTTGGATTCATACCTTGGGTTCTTGCTTTTCTCTTCGTTTTCCCTGCCATTGATCCATGTTTTATTCCTTCTCAGTGAAGTTCTTGTTAGATTTGAGTTGTGATTATATACTTAACACTAGTATTCATATAGGAATAAACCATTCCAAAAAACCAAGCTCACTAGTATTCATATATAATTTTCCTAACATGGAAACTCTTGTTAATATTGATAAAAAGTTTTCTTTATCCCCCCCCCCATTTTTACAATTTTCCACTTTAAAGTCTACAAGAAAAATAAATAAACAATTCACTCAGTCACTCCCTTATACAAAATCAATAGTACCAAAAATTTGAAAAAAAAAAACTAAACGGACGTATGAGTCTCGCTAATTTTGGCAACTACACTGTTGTTATCCTCTTCTTCAACTTTCCTTTTCAGAAACCCTAACCTCACCATCCCTTCCTCTCCCCAATCCCACAGATGCAACACAACATACGTCCCAATCCCCCCGATCAACCCGTACGCCACCGAGTACGTCAGCGGCATCATAACCATCGTCACGAACGCCGGGATCGCCTCCCTCATATCCCCCCAATCGATCTCCGTCACCGACTTCATCATCATCACCCCCACCAGTATCAACGGCGGACCAACCGCCCACGCCGGGATCGAAGCCAGCAGCGGCGTGAAGAACATCGCGAGGAAGAAATAAACCGCCACCGTGACCGCCGTCATCCCCGTCCTCCCTCCCTCCCGTATCCCCGTCGACGACTCGATGAACACCGTCACGGGGGACGTCCCCAGGAGCGATCCGATCACGATCGCGGACGCGTCGGACATGAACGCGAAGTACTGCCCCGCGAAATCGCCTCTCTCGTCGACGAACCCGGCGAATCTCGCCATGGAGTAGAGCGTCCCCGTCGTGTCCAGAATATCCACGTAGAGGAAAGTCACCAGCGCTTCCCAGAAATGCCCTCCGCTTATCCCCGAGAAGCTTAACGCTCCAGCCGTGTGTTTGATGACGTGGACGTCGACGACCTTTTTGAAATACTCGTGGGCCGCGTCTCCCGCGGGGGTGTTGGGAAACGCCGTTACCTCGGTGTTACGGAACCACGAGACGGCCGTTACGAAGACGATCCCGTAGATCATCGCTCCTTTCACGTTCTTCACCAGACAGTAGGCGATGATCACGAACCCGACGATGCCTAGCCAGAACGTCGGGCTCTCCATGCGTCCGTGGAGGCACATGATATCTCCCGAAACCGCTCCCCCGGCGATCAAACTGACGGTTCCGTTAGCCGACGTTGTAACGGGAGCTAACGACGCACGCGAGGAGGTCGGACACGCGGCGAGTGTGACGAGTGTGGAAGGGCTGTAACCGACTAAACCGAGTCCTTGGTTGTTCTGTAAACCGATGAAGGCGAGGAAGAGTCCGATCCCCGCGGAGGAGCTGATTCTGACCGGTTTAGGGACGAGTTTCGCTAGCTTCGCTCTGAAACCTACGGCGGAGATGAAGAGGAATATTAACCCCTCGATGAAAACCGCGGCGAGAGCGGTTTGGTACGAGATCGAACCGGATCCGTGGAAACCGACGACGGTGTAAGCGAAGTACGCGTTGGTTCCCATCCCCGGAGCTAGAGCGAGAGGGAGATTCGCCATCAGTCCCATGATCACGCACCCGATCAGAGACGCGGCCACGGTGGCGACGATCAGATCCTTCCGAATCCCTTCGACGCACGCTGCGTAACCGGGATTAACCGGGTCGAATTTACAGGTTACATCAGGTTGGATCAATCGGAGACCCGGTCCGGTACACTTGGAAGGTAGGATCGTCGGGTTCGAGCAGAGGGGAACACAGTCGGAAACAGAGCAGGTGCCGCCGGAGTCGGATAAGATGGAGGCGTTCACGGCGAGGATATAAGCCATGGTGAGGAAAGTCGCCGTACCGGCACGGAGCTCCGTCGTGAAAGTCGAATTCCGTTCGGCGAGTTTGAACCGTTTGCCAACTCGGCTTGAACCGACGTAAGTGTTGAGCCGGTTTAGTAGCTTGGGCTTGGGTCTGGTACTAGAAGGTAGTTCTTGCTCCATTTAGAAAGAGATCACAGGAGAAATGCGAAATACAAACTTTTTTTCTTTCTTTCCTGGTTTTGTAATTTAGTGAAGCGAACAGGGTGTGCTTATATATATATATATATATAAGTATATATCATCACTGTTTATACGAGAGAGAGAGAGAGAGAGAGAGAGAGAGAGAGAGAGAGAGAGAGAGCTAGTTTATGGATATGATTAGAGAAAGAGGAAAGATTCTAGTAAGATGAAGGGGATCTTTAGAAGAGAAGTATCTCTTCTCATGCAACCATGTGTCCACGTTTCTTCGTTATGCCCTTTTGTTTTATTTTTCTTAAATAATCTTTTTACTGTTGATTTTTTTTTTTTGGTTTTAGAAATGTATTTATTTTTCTATATATAAAGATATATTTTTATTTGTTAATATGTAATAGATATTCATAATTAAATCTGTTATTTATTTTTATTATACACTCTGAACAGTTATCAACTAATCATATTTAATTAATTTAAGTATTCTCAATTAATATTTTAATTCTGTAGAAAAAAAATATCTAGAAAAATACTTTACAGAAACAAAAATAAAATTTTATATCTTACCTACATCAGTTTTGCCATTATTTTTTTTAACAAAAATAAACTAGTATTAAAATTTAATAAATTGATTTTCTTAAAAATTATAGTTTCATATTATTTTAAGATTATTTTAAAACACACAATAATTTTTATTATTCTGAACCATTTCCTTTAAAAACATTTATATTTGTGAAACGAAATTAGTAGTATATTTTTTATTTTATTTTATTTAGAAGTGTTTTAAGACAAGTGTGTCTTTGACGTTTTATGTGACTCAATACGTATTCAAAATAAGTATTATATTCTTTTTTGTAACTGATATTCTGAATACGTATTAAGTCGGCAAATGCGAATTAAAATAGTAGAAACTTACCTGGTTGCGTAATTAGTCAAATACTTAGCTAGTATACGATTACATCTGAAGTTTGAAATATAATATTATACAATTCTCTAGATTGTGTGCATATTCTTTTTAAAAATTGTGTGTTGCAAGTTGAGTCATCTGCCTTGTTCTCGTGTTCGTGTACTGTAGGATTAGTGAATTCCATCACTTATCTTTGTTCATTAAATAATTATGTAAAGAGTGCGTTAGCTTTTGCGATATAAAATTAACGAAATTAAGATCGACTGATAGTAAGTAACTCTACGTTTTAATAAAAAGGTTGTTTGAACGTCTAATGGTGGTTATTTGTGTTGTATATGTGGCAAAATGTTATAGTCGAATAAACTCAAGCATGATTTTTTGTTTAGTAAATTTAAATGATCAATTCAAAAAGAATACTACAAATTAACCGAGAAAATACCGTGCGTGTGGTCAAATGCTGGTATAAAGCTTGTGTTCATTCTTTTTTCTTTTTAGTATTATAGAAAACTAACACGCTTCAATATGAACAACTCTGACAATTATTTGATTTGCTTATTAAAATGATTACGCTGTGTATGCATATGTGCAACTACGGCTAAAAGAGGAAACGTTATAAACTTGGCTACAATTTCACGTGTGAACACTTCTTAACTAACACCTCGTATTTGTTGACCAGCTGACTGTTTTGCCTCTCAATTTATGTTTAAGAAAATGATATATTGTCATATAAAATTATATATCGCAGAATAAAGCGTTTTTGTATTTTTGCATTAAAATGTACAACGACTTAATACGATTTGAATAAAATTTATATCATAAGAAGAACTGATCATTTGTTTTTTAAGTGGATGGTCGTTTTAGTCATTTTTTAACTCAATTTGTTGATGGGAAGTCAAATATATCGGCAACAATCGAGTAGGTTGTATGGATTTAATGGTACGATATCTACAATAAAATGTCATAAATCTACGCTACAATTTTAGTGAATCGCCGAAAATGCATAAATGAAAAGATCTTCATCTTACGTTTTGTGGTTGTTAATAGCATACATAATTACCCAGGTTTTACATTATAATAGTGATATACATTCACATGATCACATCATTGGCACAAACCATCGAAAATGTGAAGCACTAGACTACATATCCATCGTCTTAAATTTTAAATCACTGCGAGTTAAATTCACGTAACTGCATGGGATCTTCTCCTTTTTTTTGGTCAAACATGGGCATGATCTAAATAGACGTTACATTGATCAAGATGTTAGAAAATAAATTTCGAGCAGTACATTTTATTTTTTTTCAACAGCACGTGGACATAAATACAAAGGTAAATTACTCTTTATCAATAATGATTTTGTCGATTTATATTTGTGTTATCAATTATCAACATCAATAAATTGTTTTTAGTACGTAAGGGAAAAAATAACTACACATATAGGAGAATTGATTTTAGTACGTGTAGTTACTTCTCCACTAGGTTGAGTTAATCCTATAATATTTGAAATTTTGATCTTGATGTAGATGGTGCAAAGGCATATCTTGAACAAGAGAAATTAATATGAAGATTTGGAGGTCGAGTGTCGTGTCGGGGCCATTCATTCATGTGTCTTTGTTACGAGTGCCATGCTATTTATTGTTTGGATCTGACATGAGTCAGATGACGACGGTTTAATCAAAGATTAAGTAGTAAAGATAATTGGATTTGTAGTCGCCCTTGAGGCTTTATATATTAAGAACATGTCCACAGATGCAACCATACCAAATCAACTAGACGATGGTGTGTGCATAGAAAGTGTTCAAAACCAAGTTATGTCCTACTACAGGTTCAAGGAAACGAGTACAAAATCTGTCTAACTCAGTACATCGTGAAATAAACGACGAGAAATTAAAAAGATGAACGCCTACATAAATTAGGTATTTTATGTCCGACAACCAACTATTTGGAGGACTGGATTTGAGATTTCAGGAGCTATAGACACTTATTTGAGAATTCTTTTTTAAAAAAATTGTAATTTAGAGGTATAACTATATATAAAAAACTTCTAAATTTTTTGGGAGAATGTTTCATTCGGTTCTATCCAGATCCAATCCTGAGTGATTGTACCTTTACATGTAATATATCAGTGGACTATAAGATGCAAACATTTTGTTGTGTACGTATTCTAGTTAGTAGTTATACTTTTACATGTAATAGATGTTCAAAAATCATGTCTTATTTTGCCTTGTTAACCTCCTCACAAGTCGGACTTCTTATCGCAACACACTTATATTTGAATATAAGCCCTAGACTTATTATAGACTCTACATAAACCCTAGACTTATTACGTTTCTACCATCTCAGGTTATATTTGAATATGCATGTATATTTGTCTTAGCTCAAGCAATATAGTTAGATAAATAACAATAATACTACTAGTATTGGTTTGTGAAATTATTATCAATTATTGGAATTTGGATTGGTGGTGGCCGACTTCACGTGAGGAGATGCCCTCATTCGGCAGTCATTTTGCTTTTGGAGTTATAAGTTGCAATTAATAAATGCATTTCAACTACTTGACAACCATTTCAATTTATATTTTTTGGTAAAAGTTCAAACATGTCTATGTTTCTCGTATCATAATTCAACGGCTCCACCTTGTCTGATTTTATCTCGTCCACACAACTTAAAGGCTGGTTTCGACTGTACTATTTATTAAAACAAAAACAGAAAATCGACTATGCTAGCTGGAATAATAATAAATCTCCAGTATTTTTATCATTTAAAATTCGCTGACGAGTAATAGTTTTTAGTAGAAAGCACTCAAATTAAAGTTGAAATTATCTAAAGATTGTCAGTGAAACTATTTAGAAGATGGAATATTGTAATCCAGAACAAGAGACCATATCAAGGTCTCGCATATAGCGAGCAGAAGGCGTGATCGTTCTTTGTGAATTAGAATCATTCTTTACAGACATTGATCGATACTAAGACAAGACACCGGAGATAAGTGATGTTTTTATATATTAAAAAGAGATAAGAGAATCAGCAAATATGTGTAAGTGATACAGTCAATATTGATATTATTTTGAGAATTGATTCCTCATAGTTCAATTTATAGCCATGTATATATCATTTAGCACATATCAATTTCGGTTTACTATTTAATTTTGTCATTAATTAGTTATCATTTGTTGGGTAAGAATTTTAGCAGCTAATCAGAAAATAATGTGCTAAACAGTATTATTACGGCTAAAAATTACAGCCCCAACGTTCTGGATAGGTCTGGACAGGGATCGGATATCCGGGTTTTTGAAAGTATTTTATGATTTGTTTCGTATGTCACGGATATCTTATTTTTCGATTTGCTTTGCTTCGGTAAAATACGGATATTCGGAAAAACGGATATTCGGAAAATAAATAGATATTTGCAGATATTTACGAATACTTACAGATATCTTATATGTTTGGTTAATACAAATAATCTTAAAAGTTTGATACAAATTTGTTTTGTAAAATATTTTTTGCATGATATAAAAGATAAAAATTAAAAGAAATAGCGAATCTACATATTTTGTAAAAAATTTAAACTTAGTTAACAATTATAATAACAAAAAACTTGAGAAAAAAAATTAAAATTATCATAAATTTTTTCTCTTCTTTTTATGTAATACTTTTATATAAGTAATAATGTGAATATAATTTTTCAAATAATATGTTAGAATAATAATGTGAAAATTTTATAAAATTAGAACTTTAAATATAATCAAGATATACATGTATTTATATATTGCCGGATCGGATCGGATATTCTCTTTCCAAAATTTTAATATTTGTGATTTGCTTCGATTATAACGGATATTGAGTTTTAGTATTTGCTTTACTTCGAAAGTTACGGATATTCGGAATTTTCGGATCGAATCGAAACGAATAACGAATCGAATCAAATTTAACGAATAAAATGTCGAGCCCTAGTTTTGGGTGCATGACAGTATGACAACATGCAAAGATTATATTCGCTGCCCGATGATAGATAATTGTATGACTTTCGTATCAAAGATTCAAATAAATACTGTATAAAACATGATGTTGTTTTTCGTATAGTAAATGCTAACAAATTTAGTCCAGAAAACAAAACATTTATAAACCGACCACCCAGACTTGATATAGTTTTTGGGTCGGTAAAAAGGAACACACTTGGACATGTTTCCACTTTGCATCCAACTTGCAAATATATTTATGTTCTTTCGGTTCTTTTTCATTGGATAAGTAACAAAATAGATCTTAAATTAGTGGGTCCTTCCTCGAAAATAAATCATACAGCCTTGTATCTTTCTTGGAAGGAATTGTATAGTCTTATTTTTGAAACAAAAAAACTAGATGCATACACACAAAAAAGATAAATAGATATTAAGAAAATAAGAAATGAATTGAATGAAAGTTTCATGGAAAAGTATGGTTCGACCACTCTTTTTGCGCTGTCAGATTTTTGTTCGCTTCCACATGATTTCGACAACCAGCAAGGCACTACCATATGAATCTTCTTGGCTTACTAAAGTTTTCAATCAATTATCTATACTATACTAGTGTTGCATCTTACCTTCAGTTTTTGTTTGTATAGTTACCTACAAAATGATATCTACTTAGATTTATTCAACTAAATTTCCATAGAAAAAGGTGTATCAAAACATAACTTAGCATTGGAACTTTTTGAATCAAAATTATAGGATGCACTTGGTGATCAACTGCTCATTCAACTTGATTCATAACATTCGAAGTTCAGTATCCACAAGACCATGTATAGTGTATGTATATAATATATGTGTTTATTAAGTTATCTAGATATTTAAGTGATTATTGGTATATGGTTTATTTCAACCGTTACTTGATTAGTATGATAAGCATATGAATTTTTTTAAAATATGTATGATTAGATGCAGTGGATTTGGGAGAGGTTAAGAAAGTTAGATCAGTGGAGAGATTTAACTTTTTAATGATGGAGTTGGCCAAACAAATGTGATTAGTGGCGAAGTGTTGGCCTCTACTTTTTCCACTCTTGTGTTCTTTTGTTTGTAAACCCCACTAAAAATGTATTAAAATTGTGTTCTCACTGGCTAATCATTAACATTTTAGTGCATATTTGAAATAAGAAATGATGCTGACAACGATTTTTTTCCTAGACCATTGCCCACACTATAGTCCTGGGCGCGAATCTGATATCCGAGTTTTTGAAGATATTTGTGATTTGCTTCGTATGTCACGGATATCTAATTTTATGATTTTCTTTGCTTCGAAAAAATACGGATATTCGGAAAAACGGATATCAAATAAATAAATATATATTTGCGGATATTTACGAATACCTACGGATATCTCATCTGTTTTGATTAATACAAATAATCTTAAAAATTTGATACAAATTTATTTTGTAAAATATTCTTTTGCATGATATAAAAGATAAGAATTAAAAAAAAGTAGTGAATCTACATATCTTGTAAAACATTTATACTTAGTTAACAATTATATTAACACAAAACTTAAAAAAATTTATAATTATCATAAATTTTTTCTCTTTCTTTTATGTAATACTTTTATATAAGTAATAATGTGAAAAGAATTTTTCAAATCATATGTTAGAATAATAATTATAAATTTTATACATTTAAACTTTAAATAAAATCGAGATATACATGTATTTATATATTGTCGGATCTGATATTCGCTTCCCAAAATTTTAATATTTGTGATTTGCTTCGATTTTAACGGATATTGACTTTTAGTATTTGTTTTGCTTCGAAATTTTAAGGATATCCGGAATTTTCGAATCGAATCGAACGAATAACAAATCGAATCAAATTTAGCGAATAAAATGTCCAGCCCTACCGCACTATATTACATAGCTTTGATTCGATTTTTTTTTTCATTTATAGTATACGGCTAAAACAAGGTTAAGCTGTTTTAAAAATTGTAATGAATGATCGTAAGAAAATACTAACTTTTCAAGATTTCGATAATAATCAGGTGTAGACTTTTGTCCCATTTCTCTAAAGTGTGTAGGCAACACAAGCAACATCTTGTCCTCTTGTGTGTAAGTTGAATTACTTACTTGACCGAAGATCACTTTCTTTAAAAAGTATATGTGAAGATCATGTATTTTTTTAAAGCAACATATAAAGAAAAAAGACGACCGCAGCACAATAATTCGTTCAAAGATTATCCATCTTTGTTCCCTTTCATCCAGATACACGTAAATTAGTGAAACTCGATCTATTTGTACTGACATAATTGCATCTAAAGATGATGGTTTATTTTCGGTAAATTATAATGGTTAAAGATTCACTCAATTATAATAATCCCCCCCCCACCCAAAAAAAAGCCCCCATCAGCTGCCTCAAACAATATGTCGAAATAAGTGAACTACTGAAAAATTTACCTCACGTATATTGGCAATATAGACACACTATCTTTTGGGTTCTTTAAAACATGTTTTACAGATTTTTAATCATAAAGTATGGCAAAGAAAGGGGGACTGTTAAGGAAAATAGTTGGATAATCAGCATTTTTATTCATCAATTTTCTATATTATCATTAATGTGTCAAAATCAACATTTTGCTAGCTGGGGTGAAGTGGACCCAAAACTTCTTTTGTACAAATTCGTCCAAAAGTCGCATTACAATCACACCCACTTAATTTAATATGAGAACAAATTAAGAGAAATAAAAGCTAAGATACAGCAGGGTGAATACAAATTTCATATTCCTAACTTTCTTATTTGCACCTCCTTTTTCTCTAAAGTGTGTTTTACAGAAACGTGTCACTAATTTGTTATAACTGAAGTTAGTTTCATTTATTGCTTTAGTAAAACCACTATATTGAATCTCCTTTTGAGGACAATTATTTTTTCCTTAAATCAGTTGGATCACTTCAGGGTTTATAAGGAAGGGTCATAACACAAGCTTGTTAACATTTTATAGTTTATACTACTAGGGATGCCTAATTCGAATTTATACTACTAGGGATGCCTAATTCGAACTAATTTCATAAAGCCAAAGCTCTATTGAAATTTTATCTTGGGTTTTATATGTTTAGTTTGCTTACTATATAAGGAGACAAAACGGAAAAGTATAAAACATCTATAACATTTTTATTTATTTTTTGGCTAGAAAACTAAACTTGAGTTCAACCCAAAACAAAACCAATTTCACTCAGCTAAACAATGTTTGGAACTGTTGTGCATAAAAAGAACAAGTTAACAAGAAAGCCTAATAGCTAATGACAGTTGGGACAGTAGAAATCTAATCATTACAAGTTTAAGCTTTATATGCATAATGGAACAAGGATAAGAAGTCTCTCAAAGAACATTCTGATTATGATTAGTACAAAACATAAAAAGAGACCCCACTTTTCTTTTATTTTTTTATCACTGCCAATGAAATGCCGAAATGAATTTAAAACATTCATTATTAAACAATTAAAATCTTAATCTAAAATACGGGAGATATACTTTATAAAAGTTTTGGTGTGTTTATGCGATTCTGAGGAGTACAATTAATAGGGCACATGTCAATCAAATTCGCAATTTGAATCAAAGGCCCTTTTAGGTTTTACTTGTAACTAATCAAAATGCTCCATTTATCCATTTCACAAAAGGACACTCTCTTTTTTTATTTATTCTCTAACTATTCTCTTGTATATCCGACCTAATATATATGCTACTTCGACCATTATAAATAATTTTGTTAGAAATTATGAAATTTCAAGATTCTGTAGCCATAATCTTTTACACCATGGCAGCAAGAGAGAACTAGAACTGCATAACCCCACTTGGAGCAAAAAGCTAAATATCTTTCTATATATCATCCTGTTGAATACAATGAGTTATAAAAACAGTTTTAGATTGTTACTGAAAAATATCAAATGTACTTAGATTAGATAAGGCTAAACATCTTTTTCAGCATATAATATGGTTGTTTTAAAGGCATCACAGAGACATAAATGAAATGGGGGGTATATTTTCAGCTTTCATCACTTCGCCTGAACAGTCATTGTTCTAGTTTTTGTCTTTTTTGAGTTTTTTACTTTAAAGGTATCTGATTCGTTTCAATAGCCCACCACTGATGCTATTATCACCCAAAGCTCCCCGAGAATGTTTTCTTGGGTCCACTTTCACATGAAAATTGTAGACAAACCAAAATGGAACAATGCAACGAGATATAAACATTGATCTTGAAAAAAAATCTATATACCAAAGAAAACGGTGATATTAAGCTCGGAACTTCACTCAATCAATACGGTTTTTTTTACTTCTAGTATTAAACATATAAACAACCATAACGACAAAGAACTTAAGGTGTATGTTCGAACCTAACCTAACAACTATATACCACGATCCAATTGCCTTTTAGAAAATGGTATCAATGGTTAGCTTTCTTTTGGGAGGCGATTTTTCTATGATTTGCTTCTCGTGATCCATGAATGTAGAGCCTTTGTTTGCAAATAATCTTCTGAGGTTTATCACCGATAGCTCGTAGAAGTTTCCAACAGCAAGATCAGCCTGAACCAGATCATACCTGCATATTTGTTTTGTTTTTATTTTTAAATAAAGTTAGATGCTTGAAATGCTTTTATGCTCCTCATAAAGTGTAAACTAGATACTTACGCTCTATGAGCACCGATTAATCCAATCGCCATCATAGTACAGTTGTGAGCTGCTGTTATACCCCTTGGATCATCCTCAAACACAACACATTTTGATGGTTTTCTATCCAACTGCACCACAAGTTTTAAAACTTTTCAACAGATATTTCTCAGAAAATTGGTTAGTAATCGTTAACAGTACCTTCACAGCAGCGGAAAGAAACCTATGAGCTATAGACTCCATACCATCTTCCTCGGAAACTACTGCCTGAAACAGAGGTGAAGACAAGCGTCGGCAGATATAAGCAAAAGCCATTTATCTGATAACACTAAGATGATTCTCTAATGCTATTTGTTACTGTGCCTGGAAATAGTTTTGAAGTCCCATCCTTTCAAGTGCATTCATCATGTTTTTCCGATCAAGATTTGAGACAACAGCACATGGAATGCGAGCATTTGTCACAGCGTCAAGCCAATCCTTGAGTCCTTCCTTTGGTTCTGTGAGCTGATAATATATCCATAACGAAGTAACTCAGACAACCAAAATGCATTTCTAGTAATACAAAGGATTGATAAAGAAAGCCACTTACTCTGAGAAGGTTATCATAGTATATTTCAGATAGCCTGAGTTTCAATCCATCGATTTTGCTTTGTGTCTTTTCCCAAAACAACACCTGAAACATTTGGAATCAACCATATAAAAAAGTACCGTGAGAGAAGGGATTTATCATTGGTTGCTTGAAAAATTTGCAACTGGAAAAAGAAACCACAAACCTTACTCAGCACATGGTCAGCGCTAGCATAAAGCATCAGCCTTTGAATGTCATTCTCCTCCGCAATTTCTTTTCCTGCCAGAATTTAATGTACAAATCTAATTAGAGAACTCCACTGTTTAATAAAAGTACCAATATTCCAGATTATCTCATTAGAACATTTCACTTGACAGAACTCTACATAAACTAGACAGCTATATACTTGCAAAAAGGACGACTAACAAGGGAGCTTTGATTAAAACACTAAAGATCATGATATTATTCCACGGAAAACACTATATTGTAGCATTTAAACGTCAGAAGAAAACGCAAAACCAACAATCACGGCCAAAATGAAGATAACCTAATGTTGAGATCATTGATATCTCTGGACACTCACGAGACATTCCTTAAAAGGTATGGGAAGTACTACTAACGCAGATACTGCACGAGATCACTTTCCACTCACATACATATGCAAAAATAAAAGCAAAGCGAGGGTAAAAGCTTACCTTCTTCGGTAGCTAGCTGCTTCCAAGCATCCAACTTCAAACCTCGAGTATCAGCCTACAAAATTTGAACCATAAATGGAAAAAATGAGATAATTCCAACTTCAGAATCCAAAACTAGTAAGCATGGCAATAAGTTGCTGCCTCAAGAGTCCCAAAACTAGTATGGCCATGCAATTCTATTTAAAACTTTTAAGATTTACCAAATAAGAGGGAAGTATCATCGAAACAAACTAAAGACCAATAGTTATAAGACAAACCCTCAAACTCCACCAGGAGAGGAAGCTATCATAGATTCATAGCTACAAGTACTTCCACTACTAACTTGCAAAACATAAAGATGGGAGGCAAAAACAATTACCACGACATTGTCCCAAGAGAAAATAAGACCATAGGCTTCATCTGGTTTCATTGCGTAACGTATCCTTTGAAGAAAACCATCTTGCAGTTTCTCATTCCAGAAATCCTACTCACACGCAAGCAAATATAATCACATGTTACCTTTCCGGAAGAATCAAAATGGACTCAAAACATCAACCAAAAGAAAAGACTCATTCAATAGCTCTTTACCACATCGACTTTAAGAGGACCATCCTGCCTAAAAGTCTCAAACCCTTCTCCATACTCAGCTCCAATCGCCTATTAATCCAACAAATCACCAATAAAGTCATCAACTTTCCCTCTTCTCAACTACCAAAAACCCACAAGAGAAACTCACCTCTTGCATAAAGAGTTTGTTTGGCTTGAAAGGAAACCCATCAACGTCGCCGTTTTGAGCAGACCCAGAAGACGAACTTCTCACTACCAAACGTTGCTGCTTCACCAGCTTCGCGTCTTTGTGCACCTGAATTACAACAAAAAAAAGCACAGAACTTTAAATCCATTCACATCGATTCCAAATGAAAAGCCTCGAACTTTAGATGATTATACAAACCAGTAAGCTGAGATTCGAGGAGAGATTAGAGGGAGGGAAGCGAAGAGAGGGTTGGGAGGAGATGAGGAGAGAGGAAGGGCGAGTACTGCATGAGCAGTCCATGATGATGATGATCGGTTAGGGGGTTTCTTCTTCTAAATCACGAGAAGAAGATGAAGAAGAAGAAAGAGGTTGATTGGATATATATAATCAAAGGGTTTGCCAACACGGAAGTAACGAAAAGCCCTTTTGGTTCTGGTTCATACGTTTGGAGCCAAAGACAACAACGTCTGCTTCTTCTGGTGAAGAGAGACGGAGGATGATATACACACACATTATCCAGTGGAACAGCATTAATCTATATAAACAACAAAAGATCATGATTTGGGCCCTATTGGGCCCAAGACCACAAAATTACGTAGCTTATTTGGTTGGCCCATAGACATCACTGTTCAATTTATTTGATTAACACCCTTGTTTGTCTTAATACCATAGTGTTTGTAGGAAACAATATTTATAGGTTTTCCTTTTTGCAGTTTTTTTTCCTTCATATGAAGTAATCAAGATTGTAGCAATCTAATGGATATAATGTTATTGGAACATTATATAGATTTATGTTCTCAAAATTATTATTGAAATATATAGCATTTTGATCTAAAAGTACGAAAATCTCATTCAAAGGAAATTTTAAATTTTTCATTATTATTTCTCTCATACTTTAGACTATAATTTTAGTTAAAATTTGTATATACTTTATGGACAAGTAAACAAAAAGCTTACTTGGTAAAAGATTTATTCTCTTCTTTTAACACTAGTCAAATTATTGATTATATATCATCATATAATATTTGTTCTATGATATAATTACCTTGGTCAAAGATTTTATGATGCACATATTTACATTGTACATTTCGTTTAAATTAATTACCATACATCAAATGATGACTAACTTGCCACTAAACATGATTTACTAACGTATATATAAGACATGCATCACGAGGGTGATAACTAATATCTGATAAGTTAGCAAACTCAACAATATTTTGCTATTGATTATCATCTCTCACAGGAAAATGAAGGTTTCCGACGTTCTCATTTTCTTTTGCCTCGTATCTCTCATAGCTTGTAAGTATTTATCTTCTAGATGATAACCTTCATACGAGATTTTTCCGATTTTGTTAGTTTAGTTAAGCAGCATATAACCCATTTCAACACTCGCTCAATAACAATTATTTTCTAATAGAAAATTAGTATTCAGTATCTTAGTTTGAACTTTAAACACTGTAGATCAATCATTCTCAAATTTTAGCATGGTGGAGGCTGAAAATGCGTTGCAAACCGAATCCATTTCGCATGTGATACACCAAGAGATATCTCCAGATGTTAATCATCCGCAACCGCAAAAAGCTCTATGCGCTGATTGCACTTGGCCATGTGATCATACTGGATCCGACGGAGATTGTATATGTGAATGCTTATTTATTTCTTTTCCTTGTCGTTGCTAAATTCATTCATAGCACATTTGGACCATTAATAAAATCATGATAATAAGAATATTTTTACTTTGAACAAAAAAAAAAGAAGTATATTTATACCTGATTACAAACTCGTAACTAACAGTGCAAAAAAAAAACTGTGCATCTATAACACCATAAAATGTTCAAAGTAGTAGTACTTTTTGTGCATTATCAATTGCTTTCGATTCTGACATTATACAATAGTAAAACATTATTACACGAGAATCTCGGTGTAGTCGAGATCATTTAATTAAGTACACAAGGAAAAGAAATGTGTGTATTTAATTAAGTACCGTATTTGTAAATTATCAAATGTGTAGAAAATGTGTGTATTTTTATGTGTATACAACGAAACGTTATTAAAGTTTTGTTTATTCGATTAAAAAAGATGTAAATGACGTTCCAGACTGGCGGGCTAATCAACGCTAAAGTAAACTGCTACCAAAGAAAAAGAATCTCTGAGACTTCTTCTTCTTCTTCTTCCTCCTCCTCAACGACTAATCTCATCTTCAATCAATTCCACACCTTTTAATGATTTACGCGCTTATTTTTCCTTCCTTTTTGAAATTTCATCATCTCAGCAACCTCTTTTTTTTTTTTCTTTCTGGGTAATTGCATCTGATTCGAATTTTTAACCATTTAAAAATCCAATCCAACGAGTTTCCCAATTGGGGTTTTGATTCTTTACTCTCCTCTCCATTCAAAGCTGAAGGCTTTTCTATGTGCTGAGAGAAGAAGCTTCACCAGCAACTCGAATCTTTATCCCACCCCCTTAATCTCTTCTTTCTAGGGTTTTATATTCTTCCCCCAAATGTTTAACCTTTGAGGCTAAAGCTTCCATCTCCTTCTCCTCGAGATCCAAAAGATGGGATCCAAACCCGAGATCGTCGAATCCAATAAAAAAAGCAACCTCCTTTGCCCTCTCGACGTCTCATCCTCCTCCTCCTCCCGAAGAACTCTCATCTCCTCCGATGCCAACAAACCCAAAACCTGGTCCTCCTCCGTCCTCCCTTCCCCCTCCGCTCAATTCATGAAAATCGCCGAGCAGAGAGACTCCGTCTCCCGCTCCGTCAAAACCTCGAGCATCCGGGAACGAATCAGCGGCGTCCTCCACCGGAAAATCGACTGGACATCTCTGAGGAACATGGGGAAAGAATGGATCAGAAACCCAATCAACATGGCACTCTTCCTCTGGATCCTCGTCGTCGCCGTCTCCGGAGCCATCCTCTTCATGGTCATGACCGGCATGCTGAACCACGCCCTCCCCAAGAAGTCCGACAGAGACGCGTGGTTCGAAGTCAACAACCAGATCCTCAACGGCCTGTTCACTCTCATGTGTCTGTACCAGCACCCGAAACGGTTCTACCACCTGGTGCTTCTCTGCAGGTGGGAGCACGGCGACATCGCTAAGCTTAGGAATGTGTATTGCAAGAACGGGAGTTACAAGCCGCACGAGTGGATGCATATGATGGTCGTTGTGCTTTTGCTTCACTTGAACTGTTTCGCTCAGTACGCGCTTTGTGGTCTTAACGTTGGGTACAGGAGATCCGAGAGGCCTCCTATTGGTGTGGCTGTGTGTATCTCTGTTGCTATTGGAGCTCCTGCTGCCGCGGGGTTGTACACTATGCTTAGCCCCCTTGGGAAAGATTATGATGATAGTGAAGAAGAAGACGAGGAGAATCAACTCCAGAAACAAGAAGAAGGGTCTGTGAATCGGAGGGTTAGTTTAGAGAGGAGGTACTCGTTTGCTTCTAGTGGTAATGCGAACGTGATGGTTCCAGTGAGTGATCCTCAGTGGAGTGGTGGAGTTTTGGATATATGGGATGATATCTCATTGGCTTATCTTTCTTTGTTCTGTACGTTCTGTGTGTTTGGATGGAACATGGAGAGAGTTGGGTTTGGGAACATGTATGTCCACATAGCCACGTTTATTCTCTTCTGTTTAGCGCCTTTCTTTATATTCAACTTAGCTGCGGTTAACATCGATAACGAGATGGTTAGGGAGGCGCTTGGAGTGTCTGGGATCCTTCTCTGTGTGTTTGGTTTGCTCTACGGTGGATTCTGGAGGATCCAGATGAGGAAAAGATTCAAGCTGCCGAGTTACAAGTTCTGCTTTGGAAACGCTGCGGTTGCTGATTGCACTCTCTGGCTCTTCTGTTGCTGGTGCTCTCTGGCTCAGGAAGTTAGGACTGCGGACTCTTATGAGATAGTGGAAGACAAGTTCTGTCAGAGAGCGCCGCAGCAAGAGAAGAGTTTGCTTGTGTCTCCTTTGCCAAGGGAAGACGGTGTGTTTGATCCTAAGGTTGGTCTAGGGAGCTCACCGAGGAACATGAGCGGATCTAACACTCCGAGCAGGTTCTGGAAAGAGGTGCATAGTCCGAATGTACAGACGCCTAGAGAGAATGATGAAGGTAAAAGCGAGGTTGTTCTCACTCCACCGTCTCCTCTGTCTATACACAGAGAAGCTTGATTTGGAACAGAACATGGACTCATTTGAGTACAAGTCTCTTTGATTGTTTCGGTGTACTACAACGGTTTGATGGAAACCGGTTTTGTCATTTGATATCTGTTTCCGGTTTAGAACTTTCTTTGTAATGTAAATTCGTCAGCTACGGCCACATTTCTACAAGACTTGAGAGTTTTTATGCGATCTGTGTGTGGTGCCTCAGCTTGTTAGCTTTGCTTTTTTTTTCACTTGCCTGTTCTGGTGAAAATGCTGGCTGAATCCTATTTTTACCCAGGATATTCGTCCGGTTTGGTATAAGGCTTTAGTATTCGGCCATTTGGGTTTGTTCGATATAAGCAAATAGGGAGATTGAAACTGAAAGTGGATTTATAATATGGCCCATTACACAAAAGACGCATAACAAAACTGAAAAACCCAAATTATTATTATTTTTTTTTGGTAAGAAAAGAGTGTAGTCAAATAGCATTTGATTAAATGAAGTTTAAAAAACTTAATTTTTAAGATTGATTATTCATGTTTTTCTTGGCTCTGTATATAAAGTATATACTAATCCAGACGTAACAGAATCGAATAAAATCAAACTAAAATAATTTCTGCACGTTTGCTAGTCTGGTCCAGGTTTATTCTTAGGCCTAGTGGAATACATAATGGATCTCACTATCTATAGCCAACACATTTACAAAATATCATATAAGATCTGTAATGGTGTTCTCTATCTGCTTTAGAAAAGAGTCCGTTACTTTAACAAATAATATAAAGCTATATATAATGTCATAAATTGTCATTTTAGACTAAGTTCACTATCATTATGCAAATATAGGAATCAGGCGTCGTGTTGTCAAGAGAGTAGTTTTCGTTGAGAACCACTTCAGAATTCCACTAACGTATAATTAATTATTTGTTTGTGTAATCAACCCTTTGGACTTTCTTTTATAATCAACTTGCTGTACAGTTCAAGATTTATATATAGATTCATTATTCAAAGCTTTAAGCTTGCCTTCGTGTTCCTTTAAAAACTCGAATAGTTTATTTGGTGTAGGGCTTTCCGTATTTGATTTGAGGCCATTATAAATGTTTTGATCACCGTTTGAACATTTTTTTTAACGTATAAATGTATTACAATGAGTAACCGGACGTGTCATGGTCACAGATGGCCACTCTGCTTTACTTGAACACTTTGAATGACATGTGTGATGTGATTGTGCATTACACTGCCGTTGAAACTTCTGTTATTGGATGGCGGGACCAACACACACAGTAGTTGAACAAGTTTCTTTGCAGATTTCTTAATTACTCTACCAATCATTTACTACAATAGTAATCATAATTATCAGCAATTTAATTAATTCTTATTCTGCAATCTAAATTGGGTTTAAAAAAAAATATTTCCTTCTTAAATCAACCAAAGTCAAGATTTTCAATTACCACTAGCAAATTCAGTTAACCTATTAATTTATTCACCTAATTACACGGTAAGATCAAACGTTAGCTGACTCGTCTTTTAAGAAACTTTATCTCCGGACCCCACACAAACCAGATTAACCAAATCATATGACGACACGTGCTAAATATCTGAGAACTTTAAAAATAGGATGGGATGCAGAGAATCAAATCCCACCCGGCATAGCCTACGGCTATATAAATCCCAGATTCATCACAAACAATTTGAATAAACTTAATCTTCCTTCTTCTCCTAATCCAATTTTCTAACCCCCAAAAAACTCTTCAAGAACTGGATACTCTGGCGGATTCTGAGACCAAGAACCGAGACGTGGTTCTGAAACTGTATGACGCCCTGAGATCTCGCGACGTCGAATCCGTCCACAAGACCCTCACCCCGGACCTCGACTACTGGTTCCACGGCCCCCCGCCGCACCAGTTTTTGATGCGCACGCTCACCGGCGTCTCTCCGCCGTTTCAGTTCTCGCCTCTCTCCGTCGTCTCCTTCGGATCCACCGTCATCGCCGAGGGCTGCGACGCTGCCACCTCCGTCTCCTGGATCCACGCCTGGACCGTGTCGCATGGGGTAATCACTCAGGTGAGGGAGTACTCGAACACTTCGCTCACGGTCACGAGGATCGGCGGCGTCGTCGCCGGACGGTCTGCTGAGATCAGGCCGTCGCATTGCCCCTCCGTGTGGGAGAGCAAATTCTCGGGTCGGGCTGGAAAATCGGTTCCGGGTCTGGTTCTTGCGATTTGAGGATTTGGTTAAAGGTTGCAGCCACGTCAGGGAATTAATATAACTAAATAAAAGGCGGGTGCTTACGTGTCGGTGTCTGGTTGGTTTGTTGTTTATGGGTTGAAAAGGAGTTGTGCGGTTGAGACGCGGTGTGGGCTAACGCTTAAAGATCGCGTTTTTGTCGTCGCTAGTTTCTTTTTTTGTGTGTTTTATTTTATTATTTGCTTTTAAAATCGTGCCTTTGTGTTTTAGTGCGTACAACAAGCATGGGGAAACCCATATTGACTTGTGCCGTTGTGTCTGATGTAACGTTTGGCTATGTGTTGAGAAATGATTCCTTGAGTAAAACTTGCAAATGAAAAGAGTGAAGACAGTGAGATGAAGAAGAAGCGTGAAGCACAAGAAACAATCAGGAAGAAGAGAAAGACAAGAAACGTGAAGGAAGGAAGGAAGGAAGAAGAAGAATAGTCAAGGTCAAAGTCAACAAGGAAACTAGTTATGTAACTAGTAGTTAAGGAGTGAGTAGTTAAGTTAAGATTTAGTTGGTAAGTAATATAACTAAGTCGATTCTTAGAGAGTTGGTAAGAGTTGTTAGAATAGTCGAGCTTTGGAGTGTAAGATTAGTCCAAGACTAGAAGTATGGAATAGGTTTAAATGACCGAAGTATGGTAAGTGTCGTGAAGTCTAATATAAAGTCATTATCGCTTAAGAAAGAGATGTAAGAATGAATGAAAAATCGGTTTGGTAAAACAAAGTCACATAAACAAAAACAGAGAAAGAGAGAGTAAAACGTATACAAGTTGAGAAGAGTGAGGAGACAAAACTAAAGAACAAAGCTGAAAGCAAGAGTGAATCTCAACATGGTATCGAGCTCACTGATCGTGGAGCCTGTTGAAAAATACAAGAAGAAGCGAGTTAAAAGAAGAAGAAAGGAATGGCGATTAACCCGCAATCATCTCAACCGGTGGTCGTGTTCGATGGTCGTGAACTACGAAGTTCTCAAGGCAAGGATGCGACAACTCGATGAACAAAGAACTATGGGAGGTGGTGAAAGATGGAGTTCGGATCCTCCAACAAAGACTGCGAAACATTTGAGACACCGAGGAGACCATGCAAAGGCGATGGGAAATCGAAAGCACTCAAAGCCAAAGATACATCAGCTCTACAAATCATTCAACATCTTTGTAGCGAGATGTAATCTTTGACAAGATTCTCTCAGCAACAATTAAACAAGCTGGGATCTCTTGGAGCATTCATACCAAGGAAATGAAAAGTGAAGATGGTAAGGCTGCAGTCCTTAAGAAGAGATTTTGAAAACCGAAGATGAAAGAAGGAGAGGTGAAGGCTTACTCGACAGATTCAAGCTGTAGCTAATCAAATGAGAGCTCAGGAGAAGGAAGATCCAACCGATATGGTGGTGAAGATGCTAGCCTCGATGCCAAAGAGCTACGCACCTCTGTCTTCATTGATGGAAGAAACTAAAGATCTCGGAACAGTCACATATCTGAACTGATTGGATCTTTAGAAGCACATGAAAAAGTTCTTTCTGAAGAAGAAGAAGAAGATTGAAGGAGCATTCCATGCTCGGTTCGAAATATGAAGATGGAAGAAAAAGAGAGCAAACTCAAGTCGGACAAGTTACAAAGAGAAGAGGTGGTGTGGTTCCGTAAAAGGATAATCACAATGAAGATGTATGCTTCTTGAGCATGGAAGAAACGGTTTGATGCCAACGAAGCGAGACATGAGAACTTGTTTCGGTTGTGGCAAAACGGTCATTTGTCAAGAGATCGCAGGAAAGAGACCCGAACAAGCTCAAGCAAATCAAGAAGAAGATGGTGATGAAGAAGAAGAGGAGTACCAGATGTTCTCAGCAAAGCGAAGACAAAGAACCACTTGAAGAAAACATGTGGCTCATCGATAGTGGTTGCACAAATCATATGACCTCGCGAGAATCTGTTCACGAGAATCAACTCGAGGTCAATGTTCCAATCCGTGTTGGTGATGGAACTGTGATAATAACTAAAGGAAAAGGAGATATCGAGGTGGAGACAAAGAAAGGCGGCGAATCATGAGAAATGTCTTCCTAGTCCCCAACATAGCCAAGAACCTACTAAGCGTTTCTCGGATGGTTGAAAGCGGCTATGGTGTTACCTTCAAGGATAGAAGGTGTATCATCCATGACAAATCAAGAAGAAAGATAGCTGATATTGGAATGGTTAAGAAAAGCTTCTATCTTCACGGAGATAAGCAAGCGACCAACCACAACTACTGAATCAAAGGCTTGAATCAATGGCAAGTGAGGGCGTATGTATCGAAGAGCTGGGTGCGCTGAATTATCAAAACTACAATCATGGAAGATTGGAGGAGCATCAATGATGAAAGGCGAGAAAACAGAGTCTAACAAAGACAAGACTGAGATGAAGAAGATCAAAGAAGTGGTTCAAGGAATGAGAATGAAGAAATTGGTGATCAAAGAGGACACCAACCAAAGAAATCATGCTTGAGAAAGAGGGAGCAAAACAGTTGGCGGATCAGGCGATCAACACTCAAAGAAAAGAAAGGAAGGAATGAAGAAAAGTCTCATGGAAAAGAAAAGATGGATCAAGAGCCAAAGCACAAAGGATTTAACTTTGGAAGTTTCAAGAAAATGGACACGTATGATAGGAGCGCCCACCAATGCAAAAGATTCAAATACCAAATGGGGAAGGAACAAGTGAGTTCGTGTATGTGGCAAGCCAACCACCAATGATAAAGAAGGGCGTCACTGCGGCGTCAACAAAGGTTCTTACATCGAGGCAAAAGTTGCGAGGAAGCAATGTGATATCGGTTGAGGGCTGAAAAATCAAAGTTGGAGAAGAAACCAAATCTGTCAAGATTCAAAGTGCAAGTAAAACGAAAAGTTGAACATGCCAGGAGCTATGCAAGTGTGTTGATGAGTCCTCCTCCAACAAACAACAGAACAAACAAAGAAGCTACTAAGGTAACTAACCTTAAAACTCGAGTTGGAACCGAGGCAACAACTCAAGGAATCAAGAGTGTTGAGAAATGATTCCTCGAGTAAAACTTGCAAATGAAAAGAGTGAAGACAGTGAGATGAAGAAGAAGCGTGAAGCACAAGAAACAATCGGGAAGAAGAGAAGCGTGAAGGAAGGAAGGAAGGAAGAAGAAGAATAGTCAAGGTCAAAGTCAACAAGGAAACTAGTTATGTAACTAGTAGTTAAGGAGTGAGTAGTTAAGTTAAGATTTAGTTGGTAAGTAATATAACTAAGTCAGTTGCTAAGAGAGTTGGTAAGAGTTGTTAGAATAGTCAAGCTTTGGAGTGTAAGATTAGTCTAAGACTAGAAGTATGGAATAGGTTTAAATGACCAAGGAAGTATGGTAAGTGTCAGCAAGAAGTCTAATATAAAGACAGTGTCATCGTTTGTAAGAAAGAGTATGTAAGAATGAATGAAAAATCAGTTTGGTAAAACAAAGTCACATAAACAAAAACAGAGAAAAGAGAGAGTAAAACAGAGTACAAGTTGAGAAGAGTGAGGAGACAAAACTAAAGAACAAAACTGAAAGCAAGAGTGAATCTCAACACTATGTTATACTAATAAAGTGCTTTTGGGATCTTGTTAAACGTTATTATAATTTATATAATACGAGGTGTTCTGCATTTGTTGACAAACAATATCAAAAGCTGTGCCCATTTCACTACTTGGCTAATATCTCTGAGTGGATAATCTGTGAATATAGCATTAATGTTGTTGTGTTCAAAAAAAAAAGCATTAATGTTGTCTAGTTAACGAGTTGAGTTTATAAAAAGATACGCATTCTAAAAGCAACATATCCTGGATATATTAAAATCTCTTAAAATAGTGTTCCTCTATAATGTATCTTGCTCATTGTATCCGTCTGGTTCTGTTATAACTGAACTAAAAAGAGCTTTTCCTATCTTATAATATTCGTTAAACGTTTTATGTAGTACTTAATTTCTGCATATGTTGGTTATCAAACCAAAAAAATTTATGATATGTTGACACTTAAGACAGTAATTACAATATGTCTATTAGCTCATACTTCTAACCGTATAACGTATTAGTGTGAATTTGCGTATGGATAGCTCTCTACTTGTGTCTAGTTTACTCCCATAAAATTAACGTATCTCTCATTGTTCCATATATATATGGTTTACTTGGATATGTAATTTATATCAGAAACAAAACATCTAGGTTGCGTTTACGTACCATGCATATGTAAGTTATCAAACAAAAAAATTATGATATGTTGACAGGAAATCAAAGCTGTCTATTAGTTCATAGTTTTTAGCTATATATTTAGCTGTGAATTTGTGTCTGGATAGCTCTACTTGTTTTTAGTTTGAGTAACAAGTTGAGTTTATCACATATTAATTAGAACTTGTAATTAACTATAATATAACAAAGGTTACTAATACCCCCTTAACAGTGCATCTCTCCTTGTTCCGTATGGTTTTAGTTGGATCAGAAACAAAAGTATCAAAAATCAGTTCCATTTAGGTTGCATTTATGTACTTATGTTCCTTTTAGGTTGCGTTTTAAGCGATTAGACACGTTAGGCTTTAATTTACTGAGGGAATTTGATGTGCCGGAATAAGTATGATTCAAGTTTCGTGACTTAGGTTTTAAAAAGATTATAACAACGTTTACTTTTTCTTTGTAATGAAAAATAATATCGAGTTAATTATTATGTAATCGTGGACGCAAACAACAAAGAAAAAATTAATTGTGAAAGAGAAAGATTCGAAGGAAGCAACGAGGAAGGTCTCTCGTGTGTCTTTTTGTGGATGTGGACACGCACTATTTATCTTTTGGCGTCGTTAGGTCAAAATGGTGTGACGAAAGAACGATATTAACAGAGCTAATAACAAAACAACTAAATTGACTGGAAGATAAAACCAAGAAAAGTATATATTGGCGTATTTTTATATTCGTTATTAAATATAATTGTGATACAAGGACGTGAATATCGACATACATTGAACTAGATGTGTTTGGATAATGTCCCCATGCCCAAAAGGCCAAAATGTTATTATATATGGTTTACTTGGATATGTAATTTATATCAGAAACAAAACATCTAGGTTGCGTTTACGTACCATGCATATGTAAGTTATCAAACAAAAAATTATGATATGTTGACAGGAAATCAAAGCTGTCTATTAGTTCATAGTTTTTAGCTATATATTTAGCTGTGAATTTGTGTCTGGATAGCTCTACTTGTTTTTAGTTTGAGTAACAAGTTGAGTTTATCACATATTAATTAGAACTTGTAATTAACTATAATATAACAAAGGTTACTAATACCCCCTTAACAGTGCATCTCTCCTTGTTCCGTATGGTTTTAGTTGGATCAGAAACAAAAGTATCAAAAATCAGTTCCATTTAGGTTGCATTTATGTACTTATGTTCCTTTTAGGTTGCGTTTTAAGCGATTAGACACGTTAGGCTTTAATTTACTGAGGGAATTTGATGTGCCGGAATAAGTATGATTCAAGTTTCGTGACTTAGGTTTTTAAAAAGATTATAACAACGTTTACTTTTTCTTTGTAATGAAAAATAATATCGAGTTAATTATTATGTAATCGTGGACGCAAACAACAAAGAAAAAATTAATTGTGAAAGAGAAAGATTCGAAGGAAGCAACGAGGAAGGTCTCTCGTGTGTCTTTTTTTGTGGATGTGGACACGCACTATTTATCTTTTGGCGTCGTTAGGTCAAAATGGTGTGACGAAAGAACGATATTAACAGAGCTAATAACAAAACAACTAAATTGACTGGAAGATAAAACCAAGAAAAGTATATATTGGCGTATTTTTATATTCGTTATTAAATATAATTGTGATACAAGGACGTGAATATCGACATACATTGAACTAGATGTGTTTGGATAATGTCCCCCATGCCCAAAAGGCCAAAATGTTATTATATATGGTTTAGAAATGTAATAGCAATGCACGACACTAAGAATAACATATACATTAATACATATATATACATATATCTTCGTAGTAAAAGTGATCAAATGGTTTCCAGATCTAGACAAACCTTTAGTACATTTGAAAGAGTCAACAATATACAATGTGATACTGATGTGTAATTACTAATTTACAACCCATTTTCTGATCTTATTTTGAACAAAATGCACATTAGAAGCTAGCTAACGTAAGTATAAATCTTTTCTATTAACGTAAATTGAACGCATCATCTGCAATTACAAGTAACGCGCGACGTCAACTGCGAAATTTGATATATGGACTAACTCTCACATTGAAGCTGTGATTCCTTATTATTACCCTCTTTCATTAGGTACTCGATAATTTGTTGTACCACATTCGACCTGATTGTTTTAAACCATATAAGGATTTATTCAGCTTAATACAATGCTGTTCTCGAACCTTTCTTATATTTGAGCTCAATACCCTCTGAAACTCTCATATGAATTTCATTATCCAGTGTACCGTACATGTATGCGTTACTACATCCATTAGGTGCAGATCATTCTCTTTCACGGCCGGTGATTAATCTGCAATGTAGTTGCATCCACCACGAGGAAGTAAGTCTCCTCATAATCTATTCTTGGTCTCGTGAGAATCCTTGTGCTACAAGCCGTGCTTTGTATCTCACTACTTCTCCTTTCTCATTTCTCTTTCTCACAAAGACCCATTTGTATCCCACTGGTTTGACATCTCTAGGTGTCACGGTTATAGGCCAAAAACGCCTCTTTTCTTTAATGATTCTAACTCCACGTTTATAGCTTTTTCCATTTGATCCAATCTGATCTTTGCATGCATTCATATATGGATGTGGGTTCTAGATCCTCATCTTTTTCCATGATCTCAAGTGCTACTTTATATGAAAACATATCATCGACGTCGATATCTTTTCTGTTCCATTTCGTTCCAGACATTATATAATTTATAGAGATCTCTTGACTGTTCGGCCTTGTCCCATGAAATTGATCCGAACCCCATCATTTGGAACGGTCTGATCATTTGGTGTGGCCGGCTCACTTGGCCGATCGTTAAATTAAACCGGCGGTCCATCAATGTTCTGGACAGTTTCCTTGATGCTCTCGGATCCAGCACCTCTCTTGGACTTCTGAGGCTGTTTATCTTTGGAACCAATAGGTCTACCACGTTTGAGACGTTGTGTAGACTCTGTAGCCACTTGACCTTGTCCTTTCTGGACGTCTATTCTTATTGGTGCATTACAAGCCGGTATGTATGACTTTGTCACTCTATTTGGGTCAGCAAATGAATTTGGCAGTTGATTAGCTAGGTTTTGAAGATGTATAATCTTTTGGACTTCCATATCACATTCTTTAGTCCGAGGATCTTGCCAAGATATTGATGGTCGAGACCATTCTATTTCATTGCTCAACTGGCCGTTATCTCCCCCTAAGGTCAAATATGTGGACTCATCAAACTGTGAGTCTGCGTATCTGGCCTTGACAAATCACCGGTTGTTGGCTCAAGATACTTTATAATGGTTGGGGAGTCATATCCAACATATATTCTCATCCTTCTCTGTGGTCCCATTTTCGTTCTCTGTGGTGGAGCAATAGGAACGTAGACGACACATCCAAATGTTTTGATGTGGGACACGTCTGGCTCATGACCCTTGATTAACTGGGATGGTGAATATCTATGCTCACTAGATGGCCTGATGCGAATCAGTTCTGCTGCATGTAATACTGCATGTCCCCATGCTGATACCGGGAGTTGAGACCTCATTAGTAATGGCCGGGCTATCAGCTGGATACGTTTAATGAAGGATTCGCCAAGCCGTTTTGTATGTACATGTGCCACGAGTGTTCTACACTTACCCCCATGGACATACAATACTCATCGCCTGGGGCGTAAACTCACCAGCATTGTCTGGGCGTATAGTCTTTAGAGGAAAGTCGAAAAGTGTGCCCTCGGTCTTATTATCTGAGCAGCGAAGTCTGCAAATGCCGGTTTTGTGTGGATAGTAGACAAACATGTGACCATCTGGTTGATGCATCAATCAGAACCATAAAGTATCTGAGCGTCCCACTAGGTGGGTGTATTGGTCCACATATGTCTCCTGAATCCTTTCCGAAAGTTTATGATCTCTTTATTAACTTTGGCTGGTGATGGCCTAGTTATGAGTTTCCTTGTGCACATGCTGCACATGTGAGATTGTTTAGGACAACTCCTTTAAGCGTGTGCCCTTGTGAATTCATCATCAACTTTCGCATCATGTTATTACGGGATGGCCAAGCGGTTATGCCATAGAGTGAAAATTTAGCGGGCATTAGCCTCGATCATACTGATCTTTGCATAGTATAGACCAGTAGTCATTGCTGTCGAATTTATTTATAAAAATACATGGACTTATTGGATCGTTCTTATAACCCTCTTTCATTGGTACTTCGATAATTTGTTGTACCACATTCGACCTGATTGTTTTAAACCATATAAGGATTTATTCAGCTTAATACAATGCTGTTCTCGAACCTTTCTTATATTTGAGCTCAATACCCTCGAAACTCTCATATGAATTTCATTATCCAGTTGTACCGTACATGTATGCGTTACTACATCCATTAGGTGATCGTTTCTCTTTCACGGCGGACTGATTAATCTGCAATGTAGTTGCATCCACCACAGGAAGTAAGTCTCCTCATAATCTATTCTTGGTCTCGTGAGAATCCTTGTGCTACAAACGTGCTTTGTATCTCACTACCTTTCTCATTTCTCTTCTCACAAAGACCCATTTGTATCCCACTGGTTTGACATCTCTAGGTGTCACGGTTATAGGCCAAAAACGCCTCTTTTCTTTAATGATTCTAACTCCACGTTTATAGCTTTTTCCATTTGATCCAATCTGATCTTTGCATGCATTCATATATGGATGTGGGTTCTGATCCTCATCTTTTTCCATGATCTCAAGTGCTACTTTATATGAAAACATATCATCGGCGTCGATATCTTTTCTGTTCCATTTCGTTCGGACATTATATAATTTATAGAGATCTCTTGACTGTTCGCCTTGTGTCCCATGAAATGGCGCCCGAACCCCATCATTTGGAACGGATCGATCATTTGTGGCGGCTCACTTGGCTCGACGTTTGGTCGGTTCGGCGGTCCACCATCAATGGATGAGTTTCCTTGATGCTCTCGGATCCAGCACCTCTCTTGGACTTACAGGCTGTTTATCTTTGGAACCAATAGGTCTACCACGTTTGAGGCGTTGTGTAGACTCTGTAACTTGACCTTGTCCTTTCTCGGACGCCTATTCTTATTGGTGCATTACAAGCGGTATGTATGACTTTGTCACTCTATTTGGGTCAGCAAATGAATTTGGCGATTGATTAGCTAGGTTTTGAAGATGTATAATCTTTTGGACTTCCATATCACATTCTTTAGTCCAGGATCTTGCCAAGATATTGATGGTCGAGACCATTCTATTTCATTGCTCAACTGGCCGTTATCTCCCCTAAGGTCAAATATGTGGACTCATCAAAGCGTGAGTCTGCGTATCCGCCTTGACAAATCACCTTGTTGGCTCAAGATACTTTATAATGGTTGGGGAGTCATATCCAACATATATTCTCATCCTTCTCGTGGTCCCATTTTCGCTCGTGGTGGAGCAATAGGAGCGCATCACATCCAAATTGATGTGGGACACGTCGGCTCATGACCCTTGATTAACGGGATGGTGAATATCTATGCTCACTAGATGGCCTGATGCGAATCAGTTCTGCTGCATGTAATCTGCATGTCCCCATGCTGATACGGAGTTGAGACCTCATTAGTAATGGCGGGCTATCAGCTGGATACGTTTAATGAAGGATTCGGCCAAGCCGTTTGTGTATGTACATGTGCCACGAGTGTTCTACACTTACCCCCATGGACATACAATACTCATTAAGCCGGCGTAAACTCACCAGCATTGTCTAGGCGTATAGTCTTTAGAGGAAAGTCTGAAAAGTGTGCCCTCGCCTTATTATCTCGAGCAAGCAAGGCAAATGCCAGGTTTTGTGTGGATAGTAGACAAACATGTGACCATCTGGTTGATGCATCAATCAGAACCATAAAGTATCTGAACTCAGGTGGGTGTATTGGTCCACATATGTCTCCTGAATCCTTTCCAAAGTTTATGATCTCTTTATTAACTTTGGCTGGTGATGGCCTAGTTATGAGTTTCCTTTGTGCATGCTGCACATGTGAGATTGTTTAGGACAACTCCTTTAAGCGTGTGCCCTTGTGAATTCATCATCAACTTTCGTCATGTTATATTCTGAGGGCCGCCAAGCATGCCATAGAGTGAAAATTTCGCAGGCATTAGCCTCGATCATACTGATCTTTGCATAGTATAGACCAGTAGTCATTGCAGGTATGGTTTCTAGGATCTTTATGTTGCCTTTGGTGAACGAAATTATATTAAGGAATTCTTCATTTCCTTCTTCCCATGTTTCAAGATGAAAACCATTTAACCTTATGTCTTTGAAACTCAATAAGCTTCTTTTAGAGCTTGGAGAATACAAGGCATTTTTGATCTCTAGATGAGTGCCATTAGGCATCAGTACATATGCATGGCCGTGACCTTCAATCAGGCCGCTACACCTGCAATGGTGGTAATGCGTTTGCACTTTGCATCGTGAGATTTCTGAAATATCTTTTGTCTCTAAGTATTGTGTGACTTGTGCCACTATCCAACACGAGTATGCTCATATCATCTTTCATTTCTATAAGTAATAGGATTTCTAATCTTAGAGACTTTATAAAACTTTAAAACTTTCTTTATTAAAGTTTCAGAACACCAACAATAAAATTAAAAACACCAAAGCAATCATAAAGCAATCATAAAGTAATAAAACAAGTCGATCAAAAATTTTAGTCTTTGAGACAATCGAAGTCTCAAAATCCATTTGGTCATCTTTAGCAATGTCGAATCATCATCAGCCTCATATCTGGAATCGTGAACCATGTGAGCCTTCGGGTTCTTATTCTTAAGACTTTCTTGGTAGAGCTCACACAAGTGCTTAGGGTTCTACAATTCTTGGCCCAATGGTTGTCCATCCCACATCTGTGACAAACGGATTTGGTCGAGTATGACTAGCGAGTACATTAAGGCTCCATGGCACTTAGGTAAACACTTCGGTCAGTGTCTCCTCGGCTTCTTTGGTCGAATGGGTCCTTCTCTAAGTCTAAGGATCTCGACCATGGACTGACAAGGGATGAGCCTTGTCCATATTAAAGCTGCGAGTATCTTTTAATATGTCTTTGATGCACAAGGATTCCATTGTCTATATACTCAAATTAGTCCTATGAGAACTTAGTTTTCCTAAGTCTTTCATTTGAATTCTTTCTTTAGACATTATTTGTTTGGAAATCTCTCAGGGGTTCCAATTATATTCAGTCGTCCACATAAACCGACATGATCACGAAGCCCTTGCTGTCGAATTTATTTATAAAAATACATGGACTTATTGGATCGTTCTTATAACCCTCTTTCATTAGGTACTCGATAATTTGTTGTACCACATTCGACCTGATTGTTTTAAACCATATAAGGATTTATTCAGCAATACAATGCTGTTCTCGAGAACCTTTCTTATATTTGAGCTCAATACCCTCGAAACTCTCATATGAATTTCATTATCGATTGTACCGTACATGTATGCAGTTCTACATCCATTAGGTGCAGATCAGTTTCTCTTTCCGCGGCCGGACTGATTAATCTGCAATGTAGTTGCATCCACCACGAGGAAGTAAGTCTCTCATAATCTATTCTTGGTCTCGGTGAGAATCCTTGTCTTCAAGCCGTGCTTTGTATCTCCTTCTTCTCTTTCTCATTTCTCTTTCTCACAAAGACCCATTTGTATCCCACTGGTTTGACATCTCAGGTGTCACGGTTATAGGGCCAAAAGCGCCTCTTTCTTTAATGATTCTAACTCCGTTTATAGCTTTTTCCATTTGATCCAATCTGATCTTTGCATGCATTCATATATGGATGTGGGTTCAGATCCTCATCTTTTTCCATGATCTCAAGTGCTACTTTATATGAAAACATATCATCGGCGTCGATATCTTTTCGTTCCATTTCGTTCGGACATTATATAATTTATAGAGATCTCTTGACTGTTATTGTGTTATGAAATTGACGTCCCGAACCCCATCATTTGGAGCGGTCTGATCATTTGGTGTGGCGGCTCACTTGGCTCGATCGTTCTGGTCGGCTCGGCGGTCCATCAATGTTCAGGGCGGTTTCCCTGATGCTCTCGGATCAACCTCTCTTGGACTTCGGGGCTGTTTATCTTTGGAACCAATAGGTACCACGTTTGAGGCGTTGTGTAGACTCTGTAGCCCTTGACCTTGTCCTTTCTGGACGTCTATTCTTATTGGTGCATTACAAGCGGTATGTATGACTTTGTCACTCTATTTGGGTCAGCAAATGAATTTGGCGATTGATTAGCTAGGTTTTGAAGATGTATAATCTTTTGGACTTCCATATCACATTCTTTAGTCGAGGATCTTGCCAAGATATTGATGGTCGAGACCATTCTATTTCATTGCTCAACTGGCCGTTATCTCCCCTAAGGTCAAATATGTGGACTCATCAAGTGTGAGTGTATCGGCCTTGACAAATCACCGGTTGTTGGCTCAAGATACTTTATAATGGTTGGGGAGTCATATCCAACATATATTCTCATCCTTCTCTGTGGTCCCATTTTCGTTCTGTGGTGGAGCAATAGGAGCGTAGGCGACACATCAAATGTTTTGATGTGGGACCGTCGGCTCATGACCCTTGATTAGCGGGATGGTGAATATCTATGCTCACTAGATGGCCTGATGCGAATCAGTTCTGCTGCATGTAATCTGCATGTCCCATGCTGATCTGGGAGTTGAGACCTCATTAGTAATGGCGGACTATCGGCTGGATACGTTTAATGAAGGATTCGGCCAAGCCGTTTTGTATGTACATGTGCCACGAGTGTTCTACACTTACCCCCATGGACATACAATACTCATTAAGCGCTGGGGCGTAAACTCACCAGCATTGTCTGGGCGTATAGTCTTTAGAGGAAAGTCCGAAAAGTGTGCCCTCGGTCTTATTATCTGAGCAAGCGAAGTGCAAATGCCAGGTTTTGTGTGGATAGTAGACAAACATGTGACCATCTGGTTGATGCATCAATCAGAACCATAAAGTATCTGAGCGTCCCACTAGGTGTATTGGTCCATATATGTCTGAATCCTTTCGAGAAAGTTTATGATCTCTTTATTAACTTTGGCTGGTGATGGCCTAGTTATGAGTTTCCCTTGTGCACATGCTGCACATGTGAGATTGTTTAGGACAACTCCTTTAAACGTGTGCCCTTGTGAATTCATCATCAACTTTCGCATCATGTTATTAGGGATGGCCAAGCCGGTTATGCCATAGAGTGAAAATTTGCGGGCATTAGCCTCGATCATACTGATCTTTGCATAGTATAGACCAGTAGTCATTGCAGTATGGTTTCTAGGATCTTTATGTTGCCTTTGGTGAGCGAAATTATATTAAGGAATTCTTCATTTCCTTCTTCCCATGTTTCAAGATGAAAACCATTTAACCTTATGTCTTTGAAACTCAATAAGCTTCTTTTAGAGCTTGGAGAATACAAGGCATTTTTGATCTCTAGATGAGTGCCATTAGGCATCAGTACATATGCATGGCCGTGACCTTCAATCAGGCCGGCTACACCTGCAATGGTGTGTACGTTTGCACTTTGCATCGTGAGATTCTGAAAATATCTTTTGTCTCTAAGTATTGTGTGACTTGTGCCACTATCCAACACGGTATGCTCATATCATCTTTCATTTCTATAAGTAATAGGATTTCTAATCTTAGAGACTTTATAAAACTTTAAAACTTTCTTTATTAAAGTTTCAGAACACCAACAATAAAATTAAAAACACCAAAGCAATCATAAAGCAATCATAAAGTAATAAAACAAGTTAATTCAAAATTTTAGTCTTTGAGACAATCGAAGTCTCAAAATCCATTTGGTCATCTTTAGCAATGTCGGAATCATCATCAGCCTCATATCTGGAATCGTGAACCATGTGAGCCTTCGGGTTCTTATTCTTAAGACTTTCTTGGTAGAGCTCACACAAGTGCTTAGGGTTCTACAATTCTTGGCCCAATGGTTGTCCATCCCACATCTGTGACAAACGGATTTGGTCGAGTAAAGGCGGTTTGGATATACGCCTCGACCTCGGCCATTCCGTCGACACGGCGGGATTGGAACCGACCACGGTTATTGTGGTTTCCTTTCCGGCCAAGTATTTGTCTCGGCTGTTCGAGTAATTGTCCGCGATCGGTTTCTGTATCCACCTCGGTCTTTGCCATGTGATCTCTTATCATTCTGGATGTAATTGCACTCGTTGGGATCTTTCTTTTCAACCTCATTGGCCTCTGGTAATGTTGTTGTTCCAACAGGTCTAGCTTCACTGTTCTTCATCAGGAGCTCATTGTTTGCCTCGGCCAGTAGCAGGCACGAGATCAGATCAGTGTATGTGGCGAAACCTTTCATTTGGTACTGCTGCTGCAGTATTATGTTTGATGAATGAAATGTAGAGAATGTTTTCTCAAGTAACTCATCTTCGGTTACAACTTCACCACAAAATCTCAGCATTGAGACCGTCTTAAATAAGACTGAATTGTACTCATCCAGCGACTTATAATCCATGAATCTTAGATTCTTCCAGTCATTTCTAGCCTTTGGGAGTAACACCATTTTCTGGTGATCATATCTATGTTGTAAAGCATCCCAAAGCTCTAGAGGATTTCCATCGTAATGTACTGATCTTTTAGACCTTCAATGAGATGATGGCATATAATACTTATAATACGTACCGATTCTTATCGGTCTCATTGTTACCCTTGATGATTGTATCACCAAGTCCCTTTGACCTTAGACTGATCTTTGTATTTAGCGCTCACTGCAAGTAGTTATCTCCGGAGAGATTAAGGGTTGCATAGTCTCTGTTTGAGATTTTCGACATCTGAATCACATTATCATTCACAATTTAGGTTCATAATGTGATCATGTGGCCGCAGGGTAATTAACAAGCTCGGCCACAAACCTGTCTTACGCATTTATGAAAATCAAGCAATCTAATTGACCATGGTGCTAATCAATCATCAAGCCACACGGTCATGTAGTTATACTAATGCAAACGGTTTCAACTTTTATAAACTATATGCTGGTCGATCCTTTTAAAACAGTATGAATGCAATCCATATTCAGATTCATATGTCAATGCAAGCAACCTTATCTAATTCTAGGGTTTTGATTAAACACTAGTAGAAGTCGATTTTAAGATCAAGGTTTCAAGGCCTTTAGGATTTAAGTTCTAGATAGATTACTTTAATCAATTTAACAATCCTAAACCTCAGATTTCTCAAATCAATCAATCAAGCAAGAACAAATAAAAATCCAATTCAAGCTTTAGGTTTAGGGTTTTCGATTCCAAAATTAGGGTTTCTTAAATTCAGATCAGAAACGAATAATCAATCAATTATGTTCTAATGGAATCGATTCTGGTTACTAGTTATAAGATTTGTATATTTTAATTATGTAATTTCTAGGGTTTCATCAAGAACAAAGTTTCCATAATAATGGATTAGGGTTTTGATCTTTCTAGGTTCTCGATCTAGTTATACCTTTGCTTTGTAGAGGTTTAGAACGGACCACCAAAGAGGCGGGAGACGGAGAGCTTCAAGGCGGGAAGATCGGACGCGAGCTCCTATCGGTGTGCGGAACCGGATGGTCAGCTGTCGGCTTGTCTCGGTGCAAGGTCTCTTGGGCGGGGCGATGTGCTATCGGGTTTCGTCGAGTTGGAGCATGAGCTGGAGGCGTCGAATCGAGCAGACGAGGGCGTCTAGGGGTTTAGATGGATCGTCTGAGTTTAGAACAAGCGAAGAACGTTCTTAGGGTTTAAGTCGCCGGTTTTAAGCTTTTAGGTTTCGATTTTGGTCTCGGGGTTTTGGAGGCTATCGTGCTGATAGCGTAGTGTAAAAGAAAGGCGTGTTGTTTATTTCTGAATAATAAGTTCTCTTTATATAAGGGTTACAAGGAAGAGAAAATGGAAAGAGTACAAAACCTAATCCAAAGGAAATATGAAAACTAAAGATAACAAGAAAAGGAAAACATCCTAATCCTAAGTCGGTCTAAACCGACCGACTCTCTCTCCTCTTGGTGGTGGCTGGATGCATCTGGTCGTGGCTGATGGGTCTCTTTCTTCTAGTCTTGGTTAATAGCAATCCACTCCATGATTATAAATATTTAATGAAGTCTGTGTGTGTGACCTTGGTGCGCATGAAGAGAGGAATTTTGGTGGCCTCACGGAGGACACATTGACGGCAGATGTTCTATGCCACAGTTGACCTCTTTTCTTGATTGCTAGAGGAATGAAAAATTATGATTTCATTATTCCACTGAATATGTCACGTAAATTACTATACTTTTCTAATTAGTATTGTATATAAACAATATTTATACTACTATTTTAAGTGTTAGCGACATAATATATAAGTAACACCAACGCGTGAAGACCCTCATCAAATTTGGAAAACCAATAAAATGAAACACATGAACTCTATCAAAATATGACAGTGTTTGTTTACATTTTCAACTACTTCAATGTATTCAACTCGTTTGAATTTACATATAGGCCATGTTCGTTTGGTCAGTCAACTGATCCATCTGGGTAAAGGTGAATTTTGGTGTTAGTTTAGTGTGAATTATCGGTACATCCAGATGGATCAGCTGGTGAGTTTCAACTCAGCTGAACTTTAAAAAAGCGAGTCTTCACCATGCATCCAGCTGGTGATTCGATCAAAATGGTTAATGACAAAATGACCCTGCTACACATAATCCTAAAACTTTTGTGCCTCACTCTCATCTCTCCGTAACTCTCTCTTGCGTAATCTTCTTCTCCTCCGACCTCTCTCCGTGAACTCTCCGATCTCCTCATGACCTCTCGATCTCTCTCCGGTGACCTCTCTCTCGGTGAACTCTCTCTCAAGCTATCTCTCTCAGGCGCTTTCTCTCTCTCTCTCTCTCTCCGGCTCTCTCTTTCTCAGTCTCTCTCTCTCTGGCTCTCTCTCTCTCGGGGCTCTCTCTCTCCGGCTCTCTCTCTCTCTCTCTCTCCGGCTCTCTCTCTCTCAGGCGCTCTCTCTCTCTATCTCAGGTGCTCTCTCTCTCTCAGTCTCTCTCTCTCTCAGGCGCTCTCTCTCTCTCTGGCTCTCTCTCTCTCAGGCGCTTTCTCTCTCTCTCAGGCTCTCTCTCTCTCAGGCTCCGGTGACCTCTCTCTCTCAGTCTCTCTCTCTCTGGCTCTCTCTCTCTCTCTCAGGCTCTCTCTCCGGCTCTCTCTCTCTCTCTGTCAGGCTCTCTCTCTCTCGGCAACCTCTCTATCAGGCTCTCTCTCTCTCAGGTAAGAGTTTCTAGGATCTCTGTAACCTATATCCTATAAGTTATGTTGTGGGTTTTGTTTGTTATGATGTTAGTTGTGTTCATGTGATACTTTTGCAATGTGTATGCTGTTAGCTGTGTTCATGGGTTTATGTTTACAAATTTGGAAAACCAATAAAAATGAAACACATGAACTCTATCAAAATATGACAGTGTTTGTTTACATTTTCAACTACTTCAATGTATTCAACTCGTTTGAATTTACATATATTCTCTAAGGAAAAAAACACCCCACACTACAGTGTATTAAACTCTTAATAAATTCAACACTCTCCTTTGATGATGGTCTAACATGATGCCCCTGCAACTGCAACGTCTTGATTCGCTGAACGATATTACCGAAACTCCCCTATAAACTTTCCATTTTAGCATCAGATCCCAAAACACAAAAGGGTATTATCGTCTCGTAAAGATTTCTATTTCGCGCCAGTTTTGCTTGTCTAGGAAAATTAGCAGCGTTACTCTGTTTCACTCTACTATCTTCCTTTTTCAAAGTCCTCTTCAACTTTCTCAGACAACATTGAAAGAACCCTAAAGCTTTAGTTAGCTTTAACATTCAATCTCTCTCTTGAATTTTTTTTCCTGATCTTCATGCATTTCTGAGCTGAAATCTGCAGGAAGTGTTGTCTCTGACGATTCTGGATCTGCTTTCTTCTCTTCTCTTCTCTCTTAGGATCGTTCGGTTTAGGTAAGGAGTCGTGATCTATCAGATCTTCCATGAACTTTCGATTTGTTTGTTTACTGAGTGTTTCTCGTCTTATGTGTGTATGAGATCCTTTGATCTTTGCTTAAGTTAGTAGTAGATCAATGGCGGATCTAGAAAATATTTTGAATTGGAAACCTTATCATAAAATTTGAATTAGTTCAGAGACTTTTTCATGATAATGTCTATAATTGTAAATAGATGTGAAAAGTTTGATTTTATTTAAATAAATCAAAATAATTATCCTAATTCTTTTGATGGAATTTAAGCTAAATACTTTTAAAGAAATTCAAGATTTTGAACTAATTATTTAAAGAAAATTAAACTTAATCCGGGATACGTGACCATGTTCATGGTAACATCATACTTGTGTTAAACCATTCAGAAAAGACTTTTTCTTTAAGCTAAACACTTTTGATTTTCTCTCTGTTTCAGGTGAGAAGCAATGGGTGCAGGGAGGAAGACAGAGACCTATAAGCAAGAGGATGTCCAAAATCTATATGGAACTATGTCTGTAAGGAAGCTTCAGAAGGAGATCTCTGCGGTGTTATATTTGGATGCAAGTTCAGCACTATCAAAGAGTGTCACGCTAAGAACTTGTTTGGTTAGTTTCTCTTTAGCAAAATCTTTAATCTTTTGTAACGACCATGTTTTGATAATTAATTTTGTTTTGTGATCAGGCTTACCAGGCCCTCACATGGCTTACATCAAGAACATTGAACCTGGTCTGACGCTGTTCTTGTTCAACTACAGTGATAGAACACTTCACGGCGTCTTTGAAGCCGCGAGTGAAGGAAAGCTGAACATTGATCCCAAAGCTTGGTCTCATAATGGTACAGATCCAAGTCCGTACCCTGCTCAGGTAAAGGTACGTGTCCGAGTGAAGTGTGAGCCGTTGTCTGAAGAAACGTTTGGACCAGTAATTGCTGATAATTACAAGGATGAGAAGATCTTTTGGTTTGAACTTGACCGAGTTCAGACAAACAAGCTGCTACGTTTGTTTAAACCATCACCATATGTAAGGGCACCACCATCAACATCCAAACATGTTGTTGCATCACCATCATCATCATCCAGAAACGCTATTCCGGCTTCTTCTCTTGTGGAGATAGGTGACTCAGGAGGAGCGCCACGTGTTGATAAGTGGAGCAGTCTTTTCAACACGATTTGAAAGTGGGATAACTTCTTCTTGCCAACTCCTATGAGATTTATTCAACTTCCTGGTGATTCTCCACCACTTTATGTATCCAAATCAAGCTTCTTACAAAGTGATTCATCCTCGTTTGAGAATCCACTAAGAAGCTGTGCTATTCCCAAACGGGAAACTGGAATCACCTCGATGAAAGGGATAACTTCTTCTTGCCAACTCCTATAAGATTTATTCAACTTCCTCGTGATTCTCACAACATGTATCCAAATCAAGCTTCTTACAAAGTGATTCATCCTGGTTTGATTAGAGCGGCGAAGAAGGCATTGCTATTCCCAAAGCTGGGAAGCTGGAATCACGATTTGAAAGTGGGATAACTTCTT